>CAJHNH020003824.1:331465-529992 GCA_905116865.2 Candidula unifasciata
GATAGATAGATAGATAGATAGATAGATAGATAGATAGATAGATAGATAGATAGATAGATAGATAGATAGATAGATAGATAGATAGATAGATAGATAGATAGATAGATAGATAGATAGATAGATAGATAGATAGACTGTGTACCCGCCGACTACACAGGGCAGACAGTACACACTTGCAAGCCTCTGTGTTGACATCAGCACACGTGTATGTATGCCTACAGCCATGACTCAGCGTTCAACATCGACGCTGAATATCGATCTATCACCAGCGGAATCCATTCAGCGATTACTTTTGTAAACAATCTTATATCTAGCCGTATCTTTCTTTCTGTCTTTCTTTCCTTCAGTTCATGGGTTTCTTTTTAACCCTTTCTACTTATCCACCTTCGCTGTCTGCCACTCTTTTTTCCCCTTGCTATTCTTGTGTTACATTCTTCCTTTCATTTCTTTGCTTTCTTCAATCTGGATGTTCGCCCCCGTGTGTCTTAATTTTTTTTAAAGGATTCCTTTCTTTCTTCCTTTTTCATGTCAGCATCTTCCAGTGGTGCTATTTTGTTGTTCTGTATATATTTTATGTTGTCTACTTGTTGTCCTCCGCCTGTATCTGTTTCTTTGTTGACCTACATTCAATCTGTATTTCTTCAGATATTTCTATGCGCTGTTTTTAATGCCTCCTCTACTAAGTTGTTTTCTGTCTGTTTTATTCTCATCACAGATTATATTTTAAAAATCCGTCACCATTTATTTCAATGAAAAAACAAATCTACAGCTATAAAATAGTTATAGTGCTATTCTTGCAATGGGGTAACCAAATATATCATCACAATTGTTCTTCGTATCATTATTATTGTTATTATTGCATTTCTCTGCTGTTATTGTTACCAGTATTATTACTAACTGTTACAAAGAGCAATTATCACAACATTGTGTCACAAATATAAATATATAAAAGGGCTAACTACCGTGTCAGCTGACATGATGGGAGGAAATGTCACTGTGGTTTATGTTTTCTCATCAGTGGCTGAACGTCATACAGGTAACTGGACTGATGGTGGCGCCCATTAAATATGGATGGAATGACTCGGATGACGTCACCACAATTAGACCTGAATTTACTAGTTAAGTAATTGGTTAGATTAACTAATAAAACAAGGATGAAGTCACCACAATTAGACTTGAATTTACTAGTTAAGTATTTGGTTAGATTAACTAATAAAACAAGGATGAAGTCACCACAATTAGACTTGAATTTACCATTTAAGTATTTGGTAAGAGTAACTGATAAAACATGGATGAAGTCACCACAATTAGACCTGAATTTACTAGTTAAGTAATTGGTTAGATTAACTAATAAAACAACGATGAAGTCACCACAAATATACTAGAATTTACTAGTTGAGTATTTTGTAAGATTAACTAATAAAACAAGAATGAAGTCACCACAATTAGACCTGAATTTACTAGTTAAGTCCATTTTATGAACAGACCAGAATTAGTTATTAACAGGACCCAATCGACTTCGCAGCCACGTACACAAAATTTAAAATCGGCGAATCAGCCATGGACTGGCACCTGAGACAACAGATCATGTCCTCCAAGACTGTTCCAAATACAACATATCAAGACAAAACATTTGGCCAAAAGAGACATTTGTGGAAGTCAAACTGTACGGGTCCCTGGGTGAATTACAAAAGACAGTGAAGTTCATACTAGAGACAACGTTGAAGATATAGATAATCTATTTCAAGCGAACGAAAGAATAAGAAGAAGATGAACGAGTTAAAGATTTGGTAAGATTAACTAATAAAACAACCAAATGATTATCGATACCATCCACGGCCAACTCTAGATGTAATATACAGCCGGTGATCTAACTGTCACTGTTAAGTTCGATTACCCTAATAAATACAGCACCGAAAATGATAGTATAATAACTAAAATATTTACTTCCACTGTGACGATTTAAGGCGACAACAACAACAGAAGATACCCACGTTTCAAACTATCCCATGTACTTAGCCACTGTTTAAGACGATGTTGATAAACGTCCAAAACTAATGTTGCTGCTCAGCTCTTGTTTGTTTCTTCAAGCAATCAAACAGCTTACTATACAGGTATGGAATCACATGATACATCACGTGGTTTCACAGATAACCCTTTACAGGACAACACAAACAAACGTGACATTACTTCGCGATGAATGTGTAAACTACACAGGCTCTGCGTGTCTGAGAATGAGGCATTGCACGTATACCTGACACCGCACATATGTGTGTTTAAGAATAAGATACGATACGTACACACTATGCTGTTTGTTTGCTTTGACAGATGCTTAGCATTTAAAAAACACGTAGGCCACATAATAACCAATTTCCAAGAAACGTCTCTCCGCAATAAAAGTTATGAGAGCTGCAAACTTTGAGCCACGGCTACTTGTAATGTTGTATGTATCGTGCGTTAGTTCTCTCCACCATTGAATACGCCTTGGCCATCATGACACTCAGCACCACACAGATAAACAGACTGGAAAAAAAAATTGAAAACGAGGCAGTGCGTATTATTCTTGGATGCACTAGAGACACCTCCTGTAAATCCATGCGATACCTCTTGGATTTCCCCACAATGGAAAACAGAATCAAGCTATCCAGGGCTGTAGCTTTTCTCAAAGTGAAGTCAGACCATCGACACCCACTTTATGAGGCATTATTCAAGCAAAACAAAAACAAAAAAGAGTGGACTCAAACGAGGCAAATCCAGGATGGATCAGGCTGAGGATGCCATCGAAAATGTTTGCCGCCTTACTGACAATAATTTCGGAATTGAATGGATAATTATGCCTCCTTTTCCAAACATTAATATTACAGTGCATATCACACTTGATGGAAGCTTTAGAGAGCAGATTTCTCGAATTGTTGACACGTTAGTCAAAACACTGATTGACGGAAACACAGATGAAGGTGAAGCTATAGTTTACACAGATTGGTCATTAATTCGGGGCAAGCGAAGTGCATGCGCCTTTACAGTAAGCTCTAGCGGGAAAACCATCAAGGAGATGAATGGCGCCTTTGCTGTTACAACCAGTAAGTAGCCTTACGGTGGAAACTATGGCTGTAACAGGGGTTGCATGGCTTTGTACTCAAAAGTTCCCCACATGTATGCTTTCTTAGTGACTCTATAACAATGCTTTACAAAATCCAGCTGGATTTATCAGGCGAGAATGGATTGCAAAACTAAGCACTTCACGAATAGCTGCCCTAACCTTCATCTTTGTGCCAATTCATGTGGGTGTTCAAGAAACAAGAGTGCAGACTATCTTGCTGACATTGAAGTTGTTATGGCTGGTCCAGTACTGGACAGAAGTGATGTTACCAATGCCATGCGCTGCACTAACCGTACCGAGGAGCATGCCAAAGGACATGACTCCATATACCTGTCTAGACTGATGGACATGGGGGTGCAGCCTGGAGCTGCAAGAAATGAATATTTCAATAAGAGGACAAGACGTTTCATTAATCAACACTGAACAGACGTCATCAGTCGTTTTACACTTGGGGAGCTTTTGATGAGGAGATCAGAGCACCTATGGATCTGTCCGGAGTGCTGTGATGATAATCCTTTCTAATCACAAATCACAGTTTTTGTATTTCACAAGGACTCCTTTGTTTCTTTTTATTGTAGGAATAATTTCAAATTCCAGATACTATATGTTGAACCTATTAATCGCCTACTTCTTAGTAGTAGAGTATCTTCAAAGTACATTTGTACTATTAGCATGCCAACACTATGTTATCAGTGCCAAACGGCCAATATTATGCTATCAGTGCCAAACGGCCAACACTATGCTATCAGTGCCAAACGGCCAACACTATGCTATCAGTGCCACGGCCAACACTATGCTATCAGTGCCAAACTGCCAACACTATGCTATCAGTGCCAAACGGCCAACACTATACTATCAGTGCCAAATGTGGACACTTACATCCTCTAATGAACGTAAAATTGTGACAACAGAGATGAAATGCCTTAGAAGAGCTTCAGGAGTTTCAAGGAAAGACAGAATACGAAATCATGGAATCAGACGAATGCTAGGAATAAAACCAGTCTTACAGGTCATCAAAGAACAACAAATGAAGTGGTTTGGACACCTAACAAGAATACCCTGGTACTATCCGCCACAGCGAGCCACACTAAAACGTTACAACTGGTATAGAGCGAGTGGAAGACCTCGGAAAACATGGAGTGATGGCATTAAGAACAGCCTTACAGAAATGAACATCAGTCTTAATAGTGCTCTTGACAGAGCTCATCAACGAACATTACATCTCCCCCCGACACTTCGATGAGGTACAAGGTGGAAGAGAAGAAGAAGAAAAAGAAGAAGCATGCAGTGAAGGAAAGCACCAGTAGTGTAAGCATTTTGTAGTTGCCAGTGACAGTTCCAGTGGAAGTAGAGTGCTGGTTCCTTATTTAAAAAATACATTTTCGTTTGCTACCACATGACCCACTCAGGAATGCTGGATATTTATGTTTGTATCCAGTTGAACTCTTTGGAGACATTAAGTACCAGCTTCTCTAGGGACCCTCAGTTAAAATGTTAAAGTCCGGAGACTCCCCATTTATCAGCGATAAACTTTGCTGAACTATTCATGTGTGTCATGTCAGACTTGCGAGGATGATACGCAGCATTTTTTGTTAGGTATGACCATTTGTATTATAGACTGTGAGACTTCGTATCATTCAACTTTCATTAGGAATTATATTTTAGTCTATTTCATCGTTTTATAATACTTTGCTACCATATACTCTGTCTCCCTAAACTGTACTAACATTGATACAATTTGTGTGTGTGAGAATTTCCTTTTACTTCCTTGAAGTTCAGTCCTCGTTACTGTTTTCTAAATTTAGTTGAACCCCTTACTATTTGTCAACCCTACCAAAAGTATAGTGTGGGCAATTATAAACGGACGAGGGTGTTCCAGGGCTAGAACGGACCGGTTCAAGAGTACCTGCAGGCTGCTAGTCCAATGTCTGCCTCATTCCAGGACCGATGTTTGTTATTTTTTGGGGTATCCGGGATCACCTCTAAAAGGCGAAATAACGAGTCACCAACGCCACTGTAAACTCTCATTCGTCTTGACAGCCTTGTTCTAGAAACAAGAAGGGGAAAATGTCTCACCACGGACAAGACAAAAGGAAGACATCGGAAGCTTCGATTAATATTTATTAACATTTCTATAGAACACTAGCTGTACCCGGCCATGCGTTGCTGTGGCCCAGAATGGTGAAATGGAGAGGAAAGAAAATAGCTCTCAGCTAACAGTGTATGTCATATTCCCCCGACCCCCTCGACCCAATCATATCTCCCTCTCCGAAGGATTGACACAATCATCACCTGGCGAAATTATTAAAAAATAGATAGTTAAGAAATGAGAACTTTAAAATAATATTTTAAGCTCTCCCAGCTAACTGTGTCTGGCATAACCCCCTCGCTCCCCCTTCACCAATCATATCTCCCCCCCCCCCCTTCAACCAATCATATCCCCCCCCCCCTCCACCAATCATATCTCCCTCTCCGAAGGATTGAAAAATCATCACCTGGTGAAATAATTAAAATTATAAATAGTTAAGAAATTAGAACTATAAAATAATATTTTAAGCTCTCTCAGCTAACTGTGTTTGGCATATCCCCTCCCCCCCCCCCCCCCTCTCCACCAATCATAGCTCCCTCTCTGAAGAATTGAAAAATCATCCATGGCGAAATAATTCGAATAGAAATAGTTAAGAAATAAGAAGTCTAAAAAAAAAAAAACAGTTTAAGCTCTCTCAGCTAACTGTGTCTGGCATAACCCCCGCCCCCCCCACCTCCCCCAATCATATCATCCTCTCCGAAGGATGGGACAGTCACCGTGTAATGAAATATTGTAACTAAATTGAGCTTGGCATCCGTGTCCGCCCAGACTTAAATAGGTAGCATTAACTTGTACAGAGAAGTAAATTTAGCCAGTGTAACAGCTACCACATCACCCATCTAGTACCAGTACTACTGCAACCACTACCACCACCACCATCACAACAACAACAACAAAAAAAAACTGTTACTACAGTCTGTGTAGGTCTGTGTAGAAAAGAGGAGTTAGCGCTGCATACTGTCGCCACGGACCATTTAGTAATAGTTTAATTTTGCCCCCGACATAGGAAAAAAACAACTTCATCACCTAACCAACCAGTGAAAAGTACAAGTACACTATACTCATGAATAGCGGAGAAAAATACCCCGCATCTCTCTCTCTCTCTCAGAACGATTTTTAACTGACCTTGGCATCCGTGTCCACCCAAACTAAACTGGAATGAAAGCCTTCTTAGTTAACAGTTTTTGTTTGAGAAGCGTCGCGGGGAGGCTAATTAGGAATTAACTTAAATCGGATGTCTTTGGGCGAAAGGCGCAGATATCGCAGCCTAGCTGTAAACCAAAACACAACGTGGCAACTACCCTTTTAAGGGAAAAAGAACAATTATCACCCAGCGGGGTATCGAACACCGGTCACCCGCGTGAAGGATGACATACTTACAGCTATACTACCGACAACTTAAGAGTTCAGGTCAGATATCGCAGCCTAGCTGTAAACCACAACACAACGTGCCAGCGGCCCTCTCGAGGGCAAACGAAGATTACCCATGACATGACCCTTGAGCATCACGTCGCCGATGTCTCAGGCTAGCTGTAAACCCCAAAACCGAAAAAGGCGTAGATATCGCAGCCTAGCTGTAAACCACAACACAACGTGCCAGCGGCCCTCTCGAGGGCAAACGAAGATTACCCATGACATGACCATTGAGCATCACGTCGCCGATGTCTCAGGCTAGCTGTAAACCCCAAAACCGAAAAAGGCGTAGATATCGCAGCCTAGCCATAAACCACAATACAACGTGCCAGGTGGTTAAGGGCTAAAAAAATTATATCACCTAGCTGGGAATCGAACGCGGGTCACACGCATGATAGGCAGAATAGCTACCAACAACGCTACCAAACACTCAAGCAGATTGTGGAAATAAAATTATATTGTAATGCAAAGTTCAACAAGAGCTCAGCAGTCAAATATGGTCAATTAACTAAAAACAAATCCGGGCCGGCAACGAAACAAATAATGATTTGACCGTTGCTGGAGCTACGTCGTTCGTGGTTTGTGCGATTTTCTGACAAAAAAATCACACTTGGAGAAAAAAGGCAACGTTGTGTGCAAATTTGAAAGCAATTGGTCCAGTAGTTTCCGAGTTTTTAACTAACAACATCGGAAAATTAACATTTTTATCAATATAGAAGAACAACTGGAAAAATTTACAATAATTGGATATCCAAGACAAAACCAATACAAGCTTGCCCCCTACAGGCTGTGTGGTGGATCGGATCGATACTCAAATAAATAACCGAGTGGGTCAAGTATCTTATCTTTTCCAGCTAAATCGATAACACAAATTAACTTAACCAGGACATCGATTTTTAAAAACGTGGAGGAGGTAATGTTTATGGTGATCAATTTAGGTGGACAAACATAAAACATGCTAGGGAAATACAGACGGCCAGACTGCATGTTAACCAATTTATTTGGTGTACGATATCTCTTCAATGAGAATTGGTGAAGTTAATATGAGGACACAGAAGCCGAAAACAGTCTGAGGGAAAATCTAGCAACAAGAAAGTCCCATGAAAACGTCTGAGGGAAAATCTAGCAACAAGAAAGTCCCATGAAAACGTCTGAGGGAAAAACTAGCAACTATGAGGTGTGCTGTTTTTGTTTTTGTTTTGTTTTAGTATCCAGAAGCCATGAGTTTGTTAACCCTTAGGCTCGGTATTATGGATATCGCAACCTTTCGGCCTTGATTCCATTGTAAATACCGTAAATCTGGGAGAAAATGTGGCTTTTCTGCCCACCCCCAGGAGCGAACCCCGACCATAAGGATTTCGTCACCCACTCACCGCGCAATCCAGTTTAGCCAACTACGCTAGAGAGCCGGACATGAGATGTGCAGACATAGGTACTGACCCAGCAGTCGTCACAAAGAAACAGTAAAGAAAAGAAAAGAAAGAAACAGAAAAAGAAGGAATTACGGAAGGAAGGGTGGAAGGAAGAAGCGGTAGGAAAAAATTTTTTAGCAGAAATTGGTCAAGGAGGTCCGTGATAAATACAGCATTGCCATAACTGATTTAGAACATGCATGTGACAAATGGAGGACTCTCATGATAAATTATTATTCATAAAAACTGGTTAAATAAATGAGGTAAAAAGTTCAAACTTACCAAGAGCGACTTCTGAAAATGGTGGCCTTCTAGGTATATCCAGTTATCGGAACATTTGATGTTCTCCAAAACAGCATAATGGACATGTTATGTATACGTGTTGATGGTCTGAATTACTGTGGGATAGGCAGTCGCAAGTGTGGACGTCAAGTTATGCGAGAATCAATACACCAACCCGCTAGAAAACGGTTGCCACTATGTTCGATTAATGCGCGATACATCGCCCCACCGCTGACCTCATAAATCAGCCACTGAACACAAAAGGGGAGGAAGTATTCAATGTTTACAGCTCAAGCTGTTGTCCGGCGTGCGGAGACTGTGTGTTTAGAAGATAACGTTCTCTGAGTGTCTTCTAAAGTTTGCTGAACCAACTCACTTACGATGTTTTGCATTGTGAGGCAGCATCAGAAACTTTACATAATGTTACTTCTTCTTCTTCTTCTTCTTCTTCTTCTTCCTCCTCCTCCTCCTTCTTCTTCTTCTTCTTCTTCTTCTTCTTCTTCTTCTTCTTCTTCTTCTTCTTCTTCTTCTTCTTCTTCTTCTTCTTCTCCTTCTTCTTCACGGTCACCGGCTGTAAACTCCGGCGGAAAGTTTTGGTTGCTCGTCCACTTCTGAACTGCAGTCCTGTTCCAGAACCCGAGTGTTGCGTGTGCATCCGTTTCACAGATCTGACTAGTTTGTATGCAGACTGTTAGTTCCTTGCCTCTCCGGCAGATGCACTCCGACTTCAAAGGAAGCTTCCCAATTAGTCGACTCTTACGACATGCTTTTGGATAGGCAGTGGGTCTATTCTTGTTTTCCCTACAACAGGGCCCCGGAAGCCTCACGGGGATGTGACTGTTTCAAAAGTAATAGCATAAGATATTTTCATGACATTTCCCTCCAAATATTTTCTGTCGTCGACCTACACACGTTGAACAGCATCCCTGTAATATATCATTGGAAACCTCTATCAGATGTGTTGTCACAACTTCCTCGACAACAATGAATCGCAGCGCTTTACATGAACATTTAAGACAAGCGTCAGAGCCACCGTGGTGTAGCGGTTAGACACTGGCCTCCGTCCCCAAGGTCGTGGGTTCAAATCCTCATTGAGTCGGATTATTTCAAAAATTACTGTGGATCCCCTGGTCGACGCAGCCTAAAATAGGTACCAGATAAAAACCTGGGAAGTAAAGGCGGTCGACGGGATGTTGACCACATCATCTATCGAGTGTGACTGGTCTATACACATATGGGTTCTTTTATGTTGTTTCACCATATCACGCCGGCTTCAAGAGTTGATAGGGACCGTACCATAGTATAGAGGGCCAGGGTTCGAGCTAGTGTTAAAGGTATAGTGAAAACTACTAACCCCGCCCCCCCCCCCCCCAAAAAAAAAAAAACTATGGGACGGTTCCTACCAAATCTCGAAGCCGGCGTGATGTGGTGATATAACATAAAAGAACCCAAATATGAATCTAGCATCACTAGCCCGATGTGCAATAAGTGTGGTGGGTCCTTTACTTAACTTTCAAGGCTAGCGTGTGGATTGGGGCTAAATTAGATGGCTGGGACTCACGAGCAGCAGCTTCCGCATCTCCTGCAGCTTCCTTCATTTTATTTCCTCTCGGAGGTGGCAGTGTAATCCCCGGAAGTCCGCAACTGACATGTGACTGAGGCCCTGTTAGGGTATATTTTCAGCCTCGATGATTTGGGAACGTTATTTGGAGGATAAACTTATTAACCTCACTCCAAAAAAATAGTGAAAATCATAACTTATTTCTTAACATAGCAAAAACAAAGATAATGCATACAAACAAAACTGCCATGGAGAAGGAAATATATGTTAATGAGGAAAGATTGGAAGTGGTGGAAAATTTCGAATATCTTGGGTCACTGGTTACAAACAATGGTGACACAATGAAAGAAATTAAACGGCGACTATCAATTGCTCTTCAAAGACTAAAACAACTGAATAAATTATGGAATTGTACAGATAGAATTACAAAGGTCAGATTTTTAAGAGCATGCATCTTTCCCATTGCAACATACGCCTGTGAGACCTGGACACTTACTAAACAAGCGGAACAGCGCATAAATGCATTTGAATATAAATGTTACAGACAGGTTCTAAGAATATCTTGGGTAAAGAAAAGAACCGCCCGTGTGTCACCGGGGCCCTCACGGGAAGCAAAGAATAGTGACACTGCACCCTACCAGGCATGTCGTAAAAGGCGACTAAGGGTAGGGTTGGGCGTGAGGTTGGCTACCTCATCCTGTAAAAACCATAGCCACAAAAACCAACCAACCATGGATAAGTCAAAAAGAGAAGCAAATAAAATCCAGCCAACTAAGATGAGGGGAGGCTCTTCAAATAGAAGAAGTATGACACGGTGTGGAGAAAGCCGTAAGGAGTCCGGACCGTTGACGTACCTCCTCTCAGCTAGGAAAACCTCCAGAATTGGCACCTGGAATGTTAGAACTCTCTATGATATAGGGAGAACAATGGAAGTAGCAAAGGAAATGAAACATTATAGAATTAGTATTTTGGGGTTATGTGAAACTAGATGGACTGGGACAGGGAAAAGTATTCTCAATTCAGGAGAAACTATTTTGTTCTCAGGACACACAGAGGAAAATTCGCCGCACAGTGAAGGAGTGGCCCTGATGCTTTCAAAAGAAGCAGACAGAGCACTAATAGAATGGGAAGCTGTGAGTCCCAGAATAATAAGAGCATCTTTTAGAACAGTAAAACAGAAGGTGAACATGTCGGTAATACAGTGTTATGCACCAACAAATGATAAAGATGCATCCATTAAGGAAGAATTTTACATGCAGCTTCAGAATATTATAAATAATGAAAGAAAGGGCAACTTAAAATTTTTGATGGGTGACTTGAATGCTAAGATAGGATCAGACAACACAGGTTATGAAGAAATTATGGGGAGACATGGTCTAGGAGAAATGAATGAAAATGGAGAATTGTTCACAAATTTTTGTGCAGGTAACCAGTATGTTATTGGTGGAAGTATTTTTCCCCATAAAAGTATACACAAGGCAACATGGGAATCACCAGACCATAAGACAACTAATCAAATTGACCACATATGTATTAACAAAAAGTTTAGATCATCCCTTTACGATGTTAGGGCTTTCAGAGGTGCCGATGTATTTACTGACCATTTTCCTGGTGATAAGTAAAATCAAGTTGAAACTAATAAGATATATAACATCTTATAATCATAGAAAACCAATATAATGTAGGCTTTCTCAGAGATAAAGAAATTAAGGAACAGTTCTCAGTTACGGTCTCTAATAAGTACCAGGTGTTGCAGCAGTTAGCTGAAGATGTCAACACAGAAGTCTGCTGGGATCAGATCAAAGGAATCTGGAATGAATCTTGCGTAGAAGTTCTTGGCAAGAAAGAAAGGAAACATAAAGCATGGATAACACCAGAAACCATTAAATTGATTGAAGACAGGAAAAGTAAAAAGGCAGAATTAAACAATAGCAAAACTAGAGCTGCTAAAGCTAGAGCTCAGGAGAATTACACAGAAGCCAACAAGGAAGTTAGGAGGCATATAAGGGCAGATAAAGTGAAACATCTAAATGATCTAGCACAAGAAGCAGAGACAGCAGCAGCAAAAGGAAACCTCAGAGAACTTTACAGCAACACAAGAAAATTAGTAGGTAAATATAGTCAGCCAACTGGATCAATCAAAAATAGTCAAGGAAAGGTACTTACTAACACTAAAGATCAAATGGACAGATGGGTTGAATATTTTGAAATGCTTCTAAATAGACCAGGCCCAGAGGTTCCCCCAGATATCCAGCCTTTAGAAATGGAACTGAATATCAACTGTGAGATACCATCCAAAGAGGAAATTAGAAAAGCTATAAATCTTCTTAAGGAAGGAAAGGCGTCAGGCCCAGATGGTATCCCAGCTGAAGCCATCAGGACCAACATAAACACATCAACAGAATTGCTACATAGATTATTCAGTAAAGTCTGGGAGACCGAAGAAATACCAGCAGACTGGAGAGAAGGATATCTTGTGAAACTGCCCAAAAAAGGTGATCTACAGGAGTGTGAAAACTATAGAGGAATTATGTTGCTGTCAGTTCCTGGAAAAATATTAAGTAGAATTATTTTGGAAAGATTAAAAGATGCTATTGATAAAATGCTAAGAGATGAGCAGGCGGGTTTTCGGTCCAACAGATCCTGTACTGATCAGATAGCCACATTACGTATTATAATAGAGCAAAGCATTGAACTGAACTCACCACTTTACATTGGATTTATAGACTATGAAAAAGCATTTGACAGCATTGATAGGGAATCTCTCTGGAAATTGATGGGGCACTATGGAATCCCACAGAAAATTATCAACTTAGTAAAGGCAACATATAAAGACATGAAATGTCGAGTTCTTCATGAGGGAAAGCTAACAGATGCATTTGAAATAAAAACAGGTGTGCGACAGGGATGTCTTTTGTCGCCTCTCCTATTTTTACTGGCTATAGACTGGACTATGAAAAACAGTAACTGCTAACACCAAGAATGGAATTCAGTGGACCCCTACAAAACAGCTTGATGATCTGGACTTCGCTGATGATATTGCCCTTCTGTCCCATTCACGGAATCAGATACAAGATAAATTAAATATACTTAATGCGAAATCACAGCAGCTTGGTCTGAAAATCCATAAAGGAAAGACAAAGATAATGAGAATAAATCAGGCAAATAGTAATGTGGTTTCTCTTAATGGCACCCCACTCCAAGACGTGGAGTCGTACACCTATTTGGGCAGTAATGTAGATAAAGATGGAGGAACTGATAGAGATATTAAAATACGAATACAAAAGGCAAGAGGGGCTTTCATAGCACTAGGGAATTTGTGGAGGTCAAAAGAAATTAAAAGAAATACTAAACTAAAAATTTTTAATTCTAATGTCAAATCAGTACTATTGTATAGGGCGGAAACATGGAGAACAACGAAGGCAATTACTAATAAATTACAGACATTCATTAACTGGTGCCTGCGCAGAATAGAGGGAATAAAATGGTATGATAGAATAACTAATGTAGAACTTTGGGAGAGAACTAAACAGGCTCCAGTGGATCAGGAGGTGAGGAGAAGACGCTGGCGTTGGATAGGGCACACACTGAGAAAACAGGAGAACAGCATAACTAGAATGTCTTTGCATTGGAACCCACAGGGGCATAGGAATAAAGGAAGGCCAAAAAACACATGGAGAAGAGAGCTGGAGAATGAGGTTAGAAAGATTGGGAGGACATGGGGAGAGCTCCATGTAATGGCGAAGGATAGAACGACTTGGCGTGAGTTGGTTGAGGGCCTATGCTCCATTGGGGGATAAAAAGGCAGAAGAAGAAAGAAAAGAACAAATGCATCCATACTTCAAGAGCTGAATATTGAAGAGGGTTGGCTAGTAAAGACAATAAAACAAAGAAAATTGAAATATTTTGGTCACTTGAAACGTCATGGAAGTCTAGAGAGAACAATAATGGAGGGTTATATGCCTGGGAAGAGAGGAAGAGGAAGGCCAAGGAGAAGATGGGTGCAGGATGTGGCAGATGATCTCCAGATGGGTGTATCAGACGCAGGACATCTTGCTCAGGATAGGAAGGTTTTCCGGAGGGTTGTTATGGCAGCGAGATTCCGCGAGGGACATGCTACTGAATGAATGAATGAATTTGGAGGATAGCCAAATAATACTTTTTGGCGTTTATACACTGATTCAGTCTTGATAGCTAAAGTTGTATACCAGTAGCATTAGTGTACGTCGTCAATTACAACGGTCGCGAGAATTATGATTTATCACAGCCAAATTCCTCTTCTATTCTTCTTCGTTTATGTTTCAGAAAGAAAAGGGGGCGAGGTGGGGTTACATATTGTTCTGTGGTTCACAAGTAAGCCGCACTTCCTGCGCCTTTCGTACCAATACACCCGATTTTAGCAAACAATACGTTTACCTTATAGGATTGCAGTCCTGCTGCAGAACTAGAGTGTTGCGTGTGCTTCAGTTTTACAGATCTAATTCACTTGAATGCAGACTGTTGGTTCCTTGCCTCTCAGGCAGACGCACTCCGACTTCAAAGGAAGCTCCCCAATTAGTCGACTCTTACGACATGCTTGTTGGGTAGGCAGTGGGTCGATTCTTGTTTGCCCACCATGGAGCCCCAGAACCACACGAAGAGCTGAAGAATTAATTCTGACAGACAATGTGCTGCAGTAACATTCATTTGATTTCTGTGTTTTGGTTTTATGGCTGAGAAAGTCTTTTCACACAAACAAGAAGTCAAAAAAAAAAAACAAATTTGAGAGTTTTATAACTCAGATACGGATGATCCTTTTCGATTGATTCTAGAACTCAGACAATGACGGCATTATGTCTGGACACAAGAGTGACATTTGTAGATAACTATGGCTATCCTCCTTTTAATTTCTGTAAAACAGTCTTCATTGCTGTTTATTACAGAGCCTAGATATTGAAAGTTTGTGACATTTTTAATGCCTTCATCATTTGTTGTTATTTTTGGGTGACAGCCAGTTTTATCTGTCGTGTGGTCATAGCTGTAGGAAATATGACAGTACATAGCCGACAAGCGGCGTCCGTGGCTTAGGTATTGGAGTCCAGACTCGTAATTCCAGCGTACCGCGATCGAAACCCATTGCTGGCTGCGTGGATTTTTATCGTGGTATGGGGCGTCGCAGGTCGACCCAGCCTAAAATGGATACCAGGATGTGTGTCCCGGGGAAGTAAAGACGCCCGGCGTGATGCTGACCACATTACCCACCTAGTGCCGAATTGTCTGTAAAAATATGGATGCACTTGCCATATGCACAATGCGCCTAAAGGCGTGAAAAGGGATGGTAACTTTTTTTTTTTACATAGTCGCGACGAAAAAAGGCCGCCGACTAAAGTGGGAACATAATATTTAAACATTTACCAACAGTGACAACAGAAAGTGTTTGACCTCAATTGCAGTCAACATACAATGCGACAATAGCACTTGGTCATCGTTTAACTTTGTTCTTTTAAGAAAAAAAAAAATAATGTTTTTGCAGAATCACATAAATTGTATTATATAATCCTTTCAAATGTTAAAATAAATTAAAAGAAAACTATTTAAAAGAAATTCTTCATGACGCCCCTACAGATTGTGAGGCTCTAAGCAGCAGCTTATTTAGCTTTTCCAGCACTCGTGGTGAGGATAATTTTTTTCGGTTAACTGAAATTTTACTGGTCAAAATATATTGTGTATTAATAATTACACAGGTCGGCTCTGTGGCTAAGTCGATGCGAACGCTGCGGTATGCCGGGTTCGATCCCAGCTGCGGGCCATGCGTTGGTTTCGACAGTGGTATCAAGAAAGCCGACCGTCCAGGAAGCAATGATAAACTAATGGACGTAAATTTGCCTAGAAAACCCACAAAACAGCCAGGGGCTGTTGGGGTTGGTTTTGCAACGTCCTATAAAGGTTACGCAACCAACCAACCAATTATTACACGTGAAACTATGTTAATGATTCAAACCTGAAATCAGCACATAACACGCGAAATAGTATAGACTTACCTACACACGACTCACAAGGCAGTCTCAGCAACAAGCTGTTTCGTGACAGAAGACAAATGGTCCAAGAGTTTCTCCCAGCATGTCATCAGTATGATTTATCCATTCATAAATGTAGTTAGCGACAGCAGAGTAGCTGGGGACTCAGTCCATTGAATAAAACAATTTACGAATCTATACAAAGTAACACTATAGCTGGCTCTCACTCTTCCAGTACACGTAGCACCTCGTTTCTACGTCGGATGAAAGTACCGGTTTCACATGTATACTGTATATTTCCTCTCAGCAGGAAAAATTTTGTTCACAAAAGCTGTGCTTGAATCGGCAGAAATGAGCAATGATCAACACACCTATGAAGAGGCCTATTATCATCGGTCGCGATAAATAAAAGATTGAGTGCGCCTCAGGGAGTTTGACATTTCTACTCTACCGATGTTGAACTTTGACAGCTGGCGCGGAGTTGACGCGTGTCGGCGGCAAGTGTGGGAGGTTTGCGCGCGTTGGTTGCCAGTAGGGGTTAGATGTTGATCAGACGTGTAAAGGGTGTTGAGTAGCAGTCACGACCAGTCATCACCATTTCATCATCACTCACCATTATGGCCATTGTCTTCTTCTTCTTCTCGTTCACCGGCTGTAAACTCCAGTGGGAAGTTACGATTGTTCGTCCCTTTCTAGACTTGAGTCCTGTTCTAGACCTTGAGTTATGCGTGCACATCCGTTTTACAGATTTTTTTTTGTACATAGACTGTTGGTTCCTTACTTCTCACTCAAATGCGCTCTGACATCGAAGTAAACCTATAATTAGTGGACTCTTACGACAGGCTATTTGTCCATCTTCTAATGTCCTCCCTCATATATCGTTGTCTACCTATTGCCATCTTGCCCTCGACCTTTCCCTCCGGTATGGTTTTAAAATTAACATTATGTGTTATAATGTGGCTAAAGTATTTCAATTGCCTTAAAACAATTCTAGCTTCGAAATAATCAATTGCGTCTCTTGTAAGCCCTGCGACTGAAGTACTGGTGGAATGCGTCTCTTGTAAGCCCCGCGGCTGAAGTACTGGTGGAATGCATCTCTTGTAAGCCCCACGGCTGAAGTTCTGGTGAAATGCGTCTCTTGTAAGCCCCGCGGCTGAAGTACTGGTGGAATGCGTCTCTTGTGAGCCCTGCGGCTAAAGTACTGGTGGAATGCGTCTCTTGTGAGCCCTGCGGCTAAAGTACTGGTGGAATGCGTCTCTTGTGAGCCCTGCGGCTAAAGTACTGGTGGAATGTGTCTCTTGTGAGCCCTGCGGCTAAAGTACTGGTGGAATGCGTCTCTTGTAAGCCCTGTGGCTGAAGTACTGGTGGAATGCGTCTCTTGTGAGCCCTGCGGCTAAAGTACTGGTGGAATGCGTCTCTTGTAAGCCCTGTGGCTGAAGTAGTGGTAGGAAGGCATCTGTTGTAAGCCCCGCAGCTGAAGTACTCGTGGAATGCGTCTCTTGTGAGCACCACGGCTGAAGTAGTGGGGGGGGGGGGTGGCGTCTCTTGTGAGCCCCGTGGCTGAAGTACTGATGAAATGCGTCTCTTGTAAGCCCCACGGCTGAAGTACTGGTGGAATGCATCTCTTGTAAGCCCCGCGGCTGAAGTTCTGGTGGAATGCGTCTCTTGTAAGCCCTGAGGCTAAAGTACTGGTGGAATGCGTCTCTTGTGACCCCCGTGACTGAAATACTGGTGGAATGCGTCTCTTGTGAGCCCTGCGGCTAAAGTACTGGTGGAATGCGTCTCTTGTGAGCCCTGCGGCTAAAGTACTGGTGGAATGCGTCTCTTGTGAGCCCTGCGGCTAAAGTACTGGTGGAATGCGTCTCTTGTGAGCCCTGCGGCTAAAGTACTGGTGGAATGTGTCTCTTGTGAGCCCTGCGGCTAAAGTACTGGTGGAATGCGTCTCTTGTAAGCCCTGTGGCTGAAGTACTGGTGGAATGCGTCTCTTGTGAGCCCTGCGGCTAAAGTACTGGTGGAATGCGTCTCTTGTAAGCCCTGCGGCTAAAGTACTGGTGGAATGCGTCTCTTGTAAGCCCTGTGGCTGAAGTACTGGTGGAATGCGTCTCTTGTGAGCCCTGCGGCTAAAGTACTGGTGGAATGCGTCTCTTGTAAGCCCTGTGGCTGAAGTAGTGGTAGGAAGGCATCTGTTGTAAGCCCCGCAGCTGAAGTACTCGTGGAATGCGTCTCTTGTGAGCACCACGGCTGAAGTAGTGGGGGGGGGGGGGTGGCGTCTCTTGTGAGCCCCGTGGCTGAAGTACTGATGAAATGCGTCTCTTGTAAGCCCCGCGGCTGAAGTACTGGTGGAATGCGTCTCTTGTGAGCCCCGCGGCTAAAGTACTGGGGGGGGGGGGGCGTTTCTTGTGAGCCCCGTGGCTAAAAAAAAAAAACTGGTGGAACGCGTCTTTTGTAAGCCCCGCGGCTGAAGTACTAATGGAATGCGTCTTTTGTAAGCCCCAGGGCTGAAATAATGGTGGGAGGCGTCTTTTGTAAGCCCCACGGCTGAAATAATGGTGGGAGGTGTCTTTTGTAATCCCCACGATTGAGGCTATGGTGGAGCACGTCCCCTGTAAGGCCCGCGACTGAGATAACGACGAGTTGGAAGAGCAGCTTTGGGAAGAATTGTTAACAACGAGTTGCAAGAGCAGTTTTGGGAAGAATTGTTAACAACGAGTTGCAAGAGCAGTTTTGGGAAGAATTGTTAACAACGAGTTACAAGAGCAGTTTTGGAAAGAATTGTTAACAACGAGTTGCAAGAGCAGTTTTGGGAAGAATTGTTAACAACGAGTTGCAAGAGCAGTTTTGGGAAGAATTGTTAACAACGAGTTACAAGAGCAGTTTTGAGAAGAATTGTTAACAACGAGTTGCAAGAGCAGTTTTGAGAAGAATTGTTAACAACGAGTTACAAGAGCAGTTTTGGAAAGAATTGTTAACAACGAGTTGCAAGAGCAGTTTTGGAAAGAATTGTTAACAACGAGTTGCAAGAGCAGTTTTGGGAAGAATTGTTCAAGATCGAAGACAAAATTACACCAGGTCAAAAATGATGCTGTCCGCTGGTAAAAAAATGTTGAAGATGAAGACTCTGCATTTGGTGTTTCTTCTGTTGGGAAATGAATAGGCGGACAGACTGGCTGGCTCTGCACAACTTGGTGGAATACTGATGAATGATAAGGCAGAGGTGGTTAGTGCCTTGTCGGAGAGCCTGTACAGTTCGAAGGAGCAGATGAATCACCAGTCTGGTGAGACTGATGCGGGGGGGGGGGGGGGGGGGAAGTGACGAGAGGTTTTGGCAGATGCTAGAGGAAAGGCAAGACTGACATTTAATCAGAATGCTACTGGCACATTAGTATCGACACTCTTCGCTGGCAGCTAAAGATGGGGACGGAGCGCTTATGGGAATGCCCCGAGTGCTGTGATATCGGTTCTTGAATCAAATAAAATCTTCTTCTTCTATATCTCTGAGCAGCATATACGATCGCATGGTCATCGATATTATTGACTATCCGGTCAATAATGTAATCTCGCCACTTATGAGTAACGCCCATGGACGGGACCAACAAGTATGTCCATTTTACTTATCCTCTACAGCCCATAATTTTTGACATGGATGCAATGAGATAATGTTAAACAGCAGAAAGAAGTCACGCAGACCAACCGTCTGTCACAATAATTTTTCTTGCCAGATAGCCGGCCTTCACACTGTGTTACAGTGCTGAAATAATGCCAGGGGAAAAGTGAGACAAGACAAAAATACTCCACCCCTATAGTTATTTTATCTTTTCCTTCTCTATTTTTTTAAATGCTGGTTTATTTATGTAGTCGCTTCATGGTGATTAACCTCTCTATTTATTACAAGCTGATTTACTTCTCTATTTACTAAATGTTGGTTTACTTATGTAGTTAATTCATGTTGACAGGGTTCGTAGCCAAATTTACGAATCAATTTCAAGGCTTTTCAAGGTATCCTCAGTTTTTTCAAGGTTGTCTCAGAGAAATACTGAAACAAGGTATTTTTGCCTTGTTCAAGGGTGTACTAAGCACATAAGGTACTTTATTAATGCGCACATATGTGGGTATACTAGCACAGATATAGTATTGTTACATTTTTTCTAGACTTGGTTGTAGAGGGGAGCAAATTGAAGTCCTGTCTCTTCTTGACCTGGTACCTGAAAGGGAAAGGGTAAAGAGAGAGAGACAGAGAGAGAGACAGAGAGAGAGAGACAGAGAGAGAGAGAGAGAGAGAGAGAGAGAGAGAGAGAGAGAGAGAGAGAGAGAGAGAGAGAGAGAGAGAGAGAGAGAGAGAGAGAGACAGAGAGAGAGAGAAAGAGACAGAGAGAGAGACAGAGAGAGAGAGACAGAGAGAGAGAGAGACAGAGAGAGAGAGAGACAGAGAGAGAGAGAGACAGAGAGAGAGAGACAGAGACACAGAGAGAGAGAGACAGAGAGAGAGAGAGAGAGAAAGAGAGAGAGAGAGACAGAGAGAGAGAGACAGAGAGAGAGAGAGAGAGAGAGAAAGACAGAGACAGAGAGACACAGAGAGATAGACACACACATACAGAGAGAGAAAGACAGAGAGAGACAGACAGAGAGAGACAGATAGAGACAGAGAGAGAGAGAGAGAAAGACAGACAGAGAGAAAGACAGACAGAGAGAAAGACAGAGAGCGAGACAGACAAAGAGACAGACACAGAGAGAAAGAGAGACACACACACACAGACACAGAGAGAAAGAGAGACAGAGAGAGAGAGAGACCGACAGATAAAGAGTGAGAGAGATACAGAAAGGGAGGAAAACAGATTCTGAGGTAGATTGGGAGAGACTGTGTAAAGATGGACAGATGAAGATACAGGAAAGAAGGGAAAAAGAGATGGGGAAAGGAGGAAAAAAAGATGACAAAGAGAGGGAGGGATGAAGACATGATGAGGGAAAACCCCACCAACTTCCCCAACTATAGCACAATTTCATGTATACTGGACACAACCACTAGGAAAAGACAGTTATGGAAAAAACTGGGGTGGAAGGGGGAGGGGGAATGAGAATAATGAGAGAGAGGAGACGGTGAGGAAATAATTTTCTCTAGAGAGACAAAGAAGCAACAATCTGTATACAAATAAGTCAGATCTGTAAAACAGATGTGCATGCTAACTCCGGTTCTGGAACAAATCTATTGGTGAACAAACAACCAGAGTTTATAACCTGTAAATGTTAAGAAGAAGATCAGAAACTGTAACTTTTTGAAGATCACTACCCATAGGAATTTCTGTAGCAAATTTATGGTTAACAAATCCTAAAGGTCTTTCTAAACCACTTTTTAAGCCGAGAATTACACTGCAACATGTTTTCAAAACTACTTTGCCATATCTGACATCGGTAGTCTACACGCCACTTGTCAACAGCACTTATACAACCGTCTTAAGATCACTGAACTTTTTAGGCTGCATCAATGTATGAATAGAAAGGTATTCTGGAGCGTCCCATAAGATTTGCTAGTAAGCCAAATATAACACTTTTTGGTAGGTAACTGCCTACCAATCCGAAAGAGGTCAGTTGTAAGACTTATCTTCTTCTTCTTCACGTTTACCAGCTGTAAACTCTGGTGGAAGGTTCTGGTTGTTCGTCCACTACTGAACTGCAGTCCTGCTCCAGAACCTGAGTGTTGCGTGTGCATCAGTTTTACAGATCTTCTCGTAAATACAGACTGTTGGCTCCTTGCCTCTCCAGCAGATGCACTCCGACTTCAAAGGAAGCTCCCCAGTTAGTCGACTCTTACGACATGCTTTTGGGGAGGCAGTGGGTCTATTCTTGTTTTCCCCACAATGGGACCCCGGAACCCACAAGGGGGTAAGACTTGTCTGTTTACTAGCCTGCTAGATGGAGTCAAAAAACAATACTTGTCATTTCAGATAATATGACACATACCCACACAATCTACTTATCACCACTTGCATTGTCCACTCATGACATATACTTCTACATACACACATTCAACACGTATGCAAACATACATCATTTATATACAAAAATACACTATCTCAAATGAATGAATAAACTTTATTTTCAAAGATGGTGAAACTATGGGGGTGACTGCAGTCAAGCTAATACAAGGAATTCCAAAGAAATTTGACTAAAAAGCTCCACAAAATGGGAAAGAGGAAAACGTGCACAAAACAACACGACGTAACGTTTCGGCCGGGCGGCCTTTTTCAAACATAAGTGAACTACACAAACCAGGAATGGAGAGTATGTAGATCTCTTCGAGATGTGTTGTTTTGTGCACGGTTTCCTTTTTCCTATTTTGTTGAGCTTTTTAGTCAAATTTCTCTGGAATTCCTTTATTTTCAAAGGGTTACCAGTTGGGCAGGCAGCTCCATCCGAGCACTTATCTTTCAGACCACAATCACATGTTATCAATATTGCATGTCATGTTTATTTTAAAAAATATACACAACGAAATAATGCATACACACATCATATACATTCCTCCATGTGTGGGTTCCAGTGCCCCATTGTGGGGAAAACAAGAACAGACCCACTGCCTGCAAAAAAGCATGACGTAAGAGTCGACTAATTGGGAGCTTCCTTCGAAATCCTAGTACATCTGCCCCAGAGGCAAGGAATCAACAGTCTGCATGCAAATGAGCCAGACATGTGGAACGTGTGTACACGCAACAATCAGTTTCTGGATCATAACTAGAGTCCAGAAGTGGACGAACAACCAGACCTTCCTACCGGAGTTTACAGCTAGTTAATGTGAAGATACACATTCAAAAACATTCACATACTCTAACACACTAATACATATATATATACACACACCCTCATACATACATATACTCTAACACACTCATACATACACATACTCTAACACACTCATACATACACATACTCTAACACACTCATACATACACATACTCTAACACACTAATACATACACATACTCCAACTCACTCATACATACATATACACACACCCTCATACATACACATACTCTAACACACTAATACATACATATACACACACCCTCATACATACACATACTCTAACACACTCATACATACACATACTTTAACACACTCATACATACACATACTCCAACACACTCATACATACATATACACACACCCTCATACATACACATACTCTAACACACTAATACATACATATACACACACACACATACATACACATACTCTAACACACTAATACATACATTAAAAACACCCTCATACATACACATACTCTAACACACTAATACATACATACACACACACCCTCATACATACACATACTCTAACACACTAATACATACATATACACACACCCTCATACATACACATACTCTAACACACTCATACATACACATACTCTAACACACTCATACATACACATACTCTAACACACTAATACATACACATACTCCAACTCACTCATACATACATATACTCTAACACACTAATACATACATATACACACACCCTCATACATACACATACTCTAACACACTCATACATACACATACTTTAACACCCTCATACATACACATACTCTAACACACTAATACATACATATACACACACCCTCATACATACACATACTCTAACACACTCATACATACACATACTTTAACACACTCATACATACACATACTCCAACACACTCATACATACATATACACACACCCTCATACATACACATACTCTAACACACTAATACATACATATACACACACACACATACATACACATACTCTAACACACTAATACATACATTAAAAACACCCTCATACATACACATACTCTAACACACTAATACATACATACACACACACCCTCATACATACACATACTCTAACACACTAATACATACATATACACACACCCTCATACATACACATACTCTAACACACTCATACATACACATACTCCAACACACTAATACATACATATACACACACCCTCATACATACACATACTCCAACACACTAATACATATATATATACACACACCCTCATACATACACATACTCCAACACACTAATACATATATATACACACACCCTCATACATACACATACTCTAACACACTCATACATACACATACTCTAACACCCTCATACATACACATACTCTAACACACTCATACATACATATACACACACCCTCATACATACACATACTCCAACACACTCATACATACACATACTCTAACACACTAATACATACATATACACACACCCTCATACATACACATACCCTAACACACTAATACATACACATACTCTAACAGCCTCATACATACACATACTCCAACACACTAATACATACATATACACACACCCTCATACATACACATACTCTAACACACTAATACATACATATACACACACCCTCATACATGAACAGGGCAGTCCTGTAGTTGGCAGACATGAAAATGTCACCAAGCAGATAAAGACGTTCAATTAATCAACACAGAAGCGGTGTGGTCAGTTGTTTTCTGTTGATGGGTCTAATGAGGAGGAGACTGGAGCAACTGTGGTCATGACCTGAGTTTTGTGAAGATAAACCCCACTAATGGCTTAGCATACAAGCTGTAACACCTAAAAATGGAGGGCAGCAGCACAACCTCTGAGATCCAAAAATATTGGACAGCTGTTCAAAATGTGACATCCAATAATGGGGGGGGGGGGGGGGGGGGGGGGGGAAACAAATGTACATCTTTCAACATCCATTAATGTGGGGGGGGGGGGAAACTAATGTACATCCTGCAACATCCAAAAATGGAGCACAAGAGTACAAATGACATCCAAAAATAGAGGACAAATGTACAATATGTGGCATTCAACAGCGGAGAACAGTTGTACAACTTGTAAAACTCATAAATGAAGGACAAGTTTACAACCCGGCATGTTGCAGTTTTCTGTGCATTCAGACAAGATATGTGTCCGGCACCTAAATAAATGCAACATTACAGACATGTATGTACCCATTTTTACTGTGCAATGATCTGAAAGGGGTGACCTCTGCCTGTGAGAGACTTGATGACCTCCGCTGCAGAAGATGAGAAAGCTGTAGCATCAGATATGCCGTCCTTGGAGTCATCGATCACATGAGACACATAATATGTATTTCCTGCAAGTCCTTGATCATCATCTTCGTTTCTTTTCTCCAACAACTTCAACTCCAACTCCAGTTTCTTTGTTTCCAGCTCCAACTTTTTATTTTCCAGCTCCAACTTTCTGTTCTGCAGCAACAACTTTCTTCTTTTCAAATCTTGCTCAATATTGTCATTCTTCAGGTCACCGACAGTCAGGATACGCTTGCTTGCATTGCCAATCAAACGGGCAATGGGTGTATTTACAGACTGAGATGTCTTGGATGTAGTAAGGCCACTTTCATTTCCCTCTTCATCGTCAAAGATTTCATTCCCAAAATTTGCTGGAAGGTAAAGCAGAAAAAAAAAATGTTAAATGTAAATGTCAAACAGTGAATAGGGTTTAGCACAAACAGTAAATGTGTTGTACCTTCTTCTGTTCCATCATTTATCTCAGCTAGGTGTTGGGGGGAGATTTTAGGATTGTGTCTGCAATGCATTGTACAAGCTGGTGTTCATTTCTATTAGGTTGCTTGTGATGATGTCGCTCCATGTCTTGTGTGGTCTTCCCCTCGGTTTGTGTTCATTATATTTCTTCAGTGTGGCTCTCTGTGGCAGTTGGTACCAGGGCATTCTGGTCAGGTGGCCAAACCATCTCATTTGTTGTTCTTTAATGAACTGTATGACTTTTCTGTCCTAGTCTTCTAATTTCTTCATTCCTGATTTTATCCACAGCTTACAGTAAATGTGACTTCAGCAGACAGTAAATATGACTTCAGCAGACAGTAAATTTAACTTCAGCAAGCAGTAAATGTGACTTCAGCAGACAGTAAATGTTCCCACAGCAAGCAGTAAATGTGACTTCAGCAGACAGTAAATGTTCCCACAGCTTACAGTAAATGTGACTTCAGTAGACAGTAAATGTGACTTCAGCAGACAGTAAATGTGACTTCAGCAGACAGTAAATGTGACTTCAGCAGACAGTAAATGTGACTTCAGCAGACAGTAAATGTGACTTCAGCAGACAGTAAATGTGACTTCAGCAGACAGTAAATGTGACTACTGCACATCAGAGAGTAAATGTTCCCACAGCTTACAGTAAATGTGACTTCAGCAGACAGTAAATGTTCCCACAGCAAGCAGTAAATGTGACTTCAGCAGACAGTAAATGTTCCCACAGCTTACAGTAAATGTGACTTCAGCAGACAGTAAATGTGACTTCAGCAGACAGTAAATGTGACTTCAGCAGACAGTAAATGTGACTTCAGCAGACAGTAAATGTGACTTCAGCAGACAGTAAATGTGACTTCAGCAGACAGTAAATGTGACTTCAGCAGACAGTAAATGTGACTTCAGCAGACAGTAAATGTGACTTCAGCAGACAGTAAATGTGACTACTGCACATCAGAGAGTAAATGTTCCCACAGCTTACAGTAAATGTGACTTCAGCAGACAGTAAATGTTCCCACAACTTACAGTAAATGTGACTTCAGGAGACAGTAAATGTGACTTCAGCAGACAGTAAATGTGACTACTGCAAATCTGACAGTAAATGTTACAACAGCTTACAGTAAATGTGACTTCAGTAGACAGTAAATGTGACCCCACGTGACAGTAAATGTGACTTTAGCAGACAGTAAATGTGACTACTGCACATCTGACAGTAAATGTTACCACAGCTTACAGTAAATGTGACCTCAGCAGACAGTAAATGTGACTTCAGCAGACAGTAAATGTGACTTCAGCAGACAGTAAATGTGAATTCAGCATACACTAAATGTGACTACTGCACATCTGACAGTAAATGTTACCACAGCTTAAGTAAATGTGACTTCAGTAGACAGTAAATGTGACCCCACGTGACAGTAAATGTGACTTTAGCAGACAGTAAATATGACTACTGCACATCTGACAGTAAATGTTACCACAGCTTACAGTAAATGTGACTTCAGTAGACAGTAAATGTGACTTCAGCAGACAGTAAATGTTCCCACAGCTTACAGTAAATGTGACTTCAGCAGACAGTAAATGCGACTACTGCACATCAGACAGTAAATGTTCCCACAGCTTACAGTAAATGTGACTTCAGCAGACAGTAAATGTGACTTCAGCAGACAGTAAATGCCACTACTGGACGTCAGACAGTAAATGTTCCCACAGCTTACAGTAAATGTGACTTCAGCAGACAGTAAATGTGACTTCAGCAGACAGTAAATGTGACTTCAGCAGACAGTAAATGTGACTACTGCAAATCTGACAGTAAATGTGACCACAGCTTACAGTAAATGTGACTTCAGCAGACAGTAAATGTGACTTCAGCAGACAGTAAATGTGACTACAGCAGACAGTAAATGTGACTTCAGCAGACAGTAAATGTGACTTCAGCAGACAGTAAATGTGACTTCAGCAGACAGTAAATGTGACTACTGCAAATCTGACAGTAAATGTTACCACAGCTTACAGTAAATGTGACTTCAGCAGACAGTAAATGTGACCACAGCTTACAGTAAATGTGACTACAGGTGACAGTAAATGTGACTTCAGCAGACAGTAAATGTGACTACAGCAGACAGTAAATGTGACGACAGGTGACAGTAAATGTGACTACAGGTGACAGTAAATGTGACTTCAGCAGACAGTAAATGTGACTACAGCAGACAGTAAATGTGACTTCAGCAGACAGTAAATGTGACTTCAGCAGACAGTAAATGTGACTACTGCACATCTGACAGTAAATGTTCCCACAGCTTACAGTAAATGTGACTTCAGCAGACAGTAAATGTAACCACAGGTGACAGTAAATGTGACATCAGCAGACAGTAAATGTGACTACAGCAGACAGTAAATGTGACGACAGGTGACAGTGAATACGACTACATCAGCAAAACTTACTTTCAATATCTACTAATTGACCACCCTCGCCTTCCTCCAGCTTGGTGATTGTATAGCGGGATGAGTTGAGCCGTGACATACGAAACATCTGCTGTTTCGGGGTGCTTGTCTGGTCTCGTGGCTCCAGCTCATGGTTGTGTTGTTCAAACAGCTCGTACACCACCAGGTGGTGAAGATCTTCAGCCAACCTCAACAAGATACGCATGGGGCAACCACGGCGCTTGGATCTGCAGTCAATTGCAAGATACATAGGGGATAACCACAGCGCTTGGATTTGCAGTCAATAGCAAGATACATATGGGGCAACCACAGCGCTTGGATCTGCAGTCAATAGCAAGATACATATGGGGCAACCACGGCGCTTGGATCTGCAGTCAATAGCAAGATACATATGGGATAACCACGGCGCTTGGATCTGCAGTCATTAGCAAGATACATATCGGATAACCACGGCGCTTGGATCTGCAGTCAATAGCAAGATACATATGGGGCAACCACGGCGCTTGGATCTGCAGTCAATAGCAAGATACATATGGGATAACCACGGCGCTTGGATCTGCAGTAAATAGCAAGATACATATGGGATAACCACAGCTCTTGGATCTGCAGTAAATAGCAAGATACATATTGGACAACCAATGCGCTTGGATCTGCAGTAAATAGCAAGATACATATGGGACAACCACAGCGCTTGGACCTGCAGTCAATAGCAAGATACTTATGGGACAACCACAGCGCTTGGATCTGTGATAAATACACAAGATACACATGGGACAACCATGCACATGGACCTGCAATAAATACACCTAGGACAATCACTGTGCTTGGATTTGCGATAAATACACAAGATACACATAGGACAACTACAGCACTAGAATCTGCAATAAATACACAAGATACACATGGGAAAACCACGGCGCTGGATCTGCAATAAATACACATGATACAGGACAACCATGGCGCCTGGATCTGCAACAAATACACACGGGACAACCACGGCCCTACGATCTGCAAAAAATTCACAAGATACACATGGGACAACCACAGCGCTTAGATCTGGAATAAATTTACATGATACACATAGGACAACCACAGCATTTTGATCTGCAGTAAATACACAAGATATACATAGGACAACCATGGTGATTAGATTAGCAATAAATGCACAAGATACACATGGGATAACCAGGGCACCTGGATATGAAATAAATACACAGGATACCAATAGGACAACAACATACTTTGGATCTGCAGTAAATACACAAGATACATATAGGATGATCATGGCATTTGGAACTGCAGTAAGTACACAAGACACACATGTGACAACCACCGTGTCTGAATCTGGAATAAATATACAAGATACACATAGAATAATCAAGGCACTTAGATCTGGAATAAATGCACAAGATACACTCGAGACAATAACAGCATTTGAACCTGTTCTATGTACATATATTTCTTCTGATTTGTGAATTTTTAATGTCACAAATGAGATGTCAAATGCGAATGTCACAAATGAAGTATCAAATATGAATGTAACAAATGAGATGTCAAATGTGAATGTCACAACTGAGGTATCAAATATGAATGTAACAAATGAGATGTCAAATGCGAATGTCACAACTGAGGTATCAAATATGAATGTAACAAATGAGATGTCAAATGTGAATGTCACAACTGAGGTATCAAATATGAATGTAACAAATGAGATGTCAAATGTGAATGTCACAACAGAGTTATCAAATATGAATGTAACAAATGAGATGTCAAATATGAGAGTCATAACAGAGGGATCAAATGTGAATAACTCACACGTGGTTTGGTTTCACCTTGCCCTTGGATCGATATTCCCCATGAAATTCACAAGCATATGCCAGGCGATAGTAGAGGATATCTTTGTTGACAACATCCAAAAGTTTGGGCATGGTCTTAGCAATTCTGCCCAACAACTTGGAGTCTTTGACAATCAGCTGCACATTGTTGACTTTCTGATAGCGATCAATAGCATCTTTCAAGACGTCAAATGATGCAAACTTTTCTCCCAAAGCAATTTCAGGCATTCTGAGTCTTCACCCTGACAAATGAGAAAAAGGAATGAACAAATAACACGTCATAAATCTGCCATACTGTTTCTGTACTAATCATTTGATAATACACAAGTATATTGGACCGTAAATTATGGGTCTTGTTCTTTACAAATTGTCAGGGAGTTAGAAAAAAAAAGGGTATGACATATAAGTTAGACTTGTAAGTTAAATACTATTTGTGCAGCGTTGTTTTGAAAAGTGTGTGGTTGTGCACTGATGTACTTATCCCATTTTATCTATCAGGAACCTCATGTCTGCCGTAACGGCATTTGTCTCGCGTCCCAGGTCCAAACACAGATAAACTAGATAAACTAGATAAACTAGATAAACTAGATAAACTAGATAAACTAGATAAACTAGATAAACTAGATAAACTAGATAAACTAGATAAACTTTCCTAAACACACACTAAACCCAAACACCTACAGAGAACACAACAATCTTTAATGTACAAGTCAATCTAACAGACGGTGAGAGCGGACCAGTTGGCAAGCATTGCAGTAAGGCATGTGGGTAGAAGCATGGACAGAGCAGATATCGTCAACGCTGTACGGACTAAGCTAGTGGATAATGAGGAATCCCTGACACTAACACGACTGTGTGACTTGGGAGTAAAGCATGGTGAAGCACATCTATGCCATCTTCGAGGCAGAGATAGAAGACAATATAACCAGCTTCTCATGGGAAAAATTAGTAGAAGTACTTTGGAGTGGCTGCTGCATCGGAGGACAGAGCAGGCATGGGAATGCCCACTGTGCAGTGATGTCGATTGTGATAACATAACACAAAAGACGGTAGATTGCCTCAAAAGCTGTGGGCACCCCTATCCAAAAACAAAGGCCGGGAGGGCTTTACAAATCACCTCTCACTCCCAGGCCAGCGCATTCTTATGGATAGTACCTGGGTCCGAACCCACGTTGCTTCTGTACAGCTTTTTTCCTGCAGCTGACCTCCATACCTGACCACGGAGTGTCTGCCGAGTGCAGGGCGAAGTGAGCGAGGACAAATCCAATCACAACAACCAGTACAAACCAGCTGCAGCTACCAGACTAACTGTAATACCTAATCACTTACCCATGTAACAAGCGATACAGAACCTATCTCTGTCGAGCATATAACATAGAAGTACTACTACTATCTAACGAATACACTGTAACACAGACTATCAGTCACTGTGGTCTAAACATAACACATTGAAATCTAACAGTCAAATAATCACAGATCAGTGTTTGATGAGAGGTAAAAAGGCACAGAAGGAGACTGATAGTTTAGACATGAGCTAGGACTGATGGGCTTATCGTGTTTGAATGACTTTAAAAAACTCATGTCAATGTACCTGAGGAGTATCTGGTCAGTTCTAATTCAGTTTTTCTTTAAACAGTCTGTTAGGTGTTGTTTTGTTTAAACAGTCTGTTAGGTGTTGTTTTGTTTAAACAATTACTTTACTATCTTCTTCTTCTTCTTCTTCGCGTTCACCAGCTGTACACTCTGGCGGAAAGTTCTGGTTGCTCGTCCACTATTGAACTGCAGTCCTGCTCCAGAACCTGAATGTTGCGTGTGCATCAGTTTTACAGATCTCATTCTCTTGAATACAGACTGTTGGTTCCTCGCCTCTCCGGCAGATGCACTCCGACTTCAAAGGAAGCTCCCCAATTAGTCGACTCTTACAACATGCTTTTGGGGAGGCAGTGGGTCTATTCTTGTTTTCCCCACAATGGGTCCCCGGAACCCACACGGGGAGCTTTACCATCTAAAAACAATTCTGTTCCAGGTACAACAAAAAGGTTACAAGACTGACCAAGCTGCAATGGAATAAATCAATGTCTCTTTCTTCAATGTTAATTATACATAAAAACAAGCATTACTGCCCAATGTGCTTTGCCCAACTTTAATAAACTCAGTGTGTGTGTGTGTTGTCCATCAAAATGATGATGACCCCTCTGTTTCATCAAGTAAGTAAGTATTACATACGGATGTGAGTCGTGGACTATCTCTCAGTCCTTAAGAAAGAGAATAGGGGCTTTTGAGCTGAAATGCTATAGAAAGATTTTCAGAATATCTTGGACAAAGAAGATGAGAAATATTGACATCTTAAAAGATCTGAACATCAGGGAATGAGCGTTGTGCCAGGGAGGGGATCTCCTGCAGTCGCCTTTCTGTCCATCCTTTTCTTAATCAGTCTTGCTGTTCTGTTTGTTTCACATGTAGCTGCGCCCTTGTGTATAGTTGAACGCCATGCATTTCGGTCTTGAGAGGCAGCCTCCCAATTGCTTTGAGAGAAGACTTCAAGGCGTCCTCAAAGCGTTTCTTTTTTCCTCCTTGGGAAAGTTTCCAATTTTTCAGCTCATCATAGAAGAGTAACCATTTGGTGTAAGTTGTTTAAATTTGGCATTCAACCTTTGGGTACAGGATATATATAAGTGACTCCTTGAGTATGAAAGTACATAAGGCGGGAGAGCTGGCGAGAGGCCGAGTTTCTTTCAGGCATATTGGGATTACATGCTTTATTTATTAAAATGTGTGTGTGCTGTGTACACTATAAGAATCCCCTCCATATTCGCACTATGAGTATGAGGAGAAGCATGGTCGCCCACCCCAGTTGGCCAGGCATTTGACGATGATAATGATATTTAACGAACTGATAAACTGACACATGACGATGACTGTCAGTTAAAGCCATATACAATAATATGCGGCAATGTGCGGTGATCGACTCTGTTCCGTGGGTTACTCAGCTTGCGGCAAAGTTAGGTTATTCTCATACGTGTATTGGCAGATTATGTCTGTCTTGTACGCAGGTAAACGTAAACTTCAGAGCCACCTTTGTTTTGTAAAGAATTATGCTTCATTGCACATCACTGAACATGTATTTCCCAAAAATATAATGCTAACTAGTTCCAACCATAATAGGCACAAAATACCTGTAAATATTGTAAAAAGTGTCACTAAGTCTTGAGTTGGTCTCCTCGGAAAATGTCGGAAGCAGGGCTGCCAATTGGATTTTTTTTTAAACCCAGCTAGGCTAAACTAAAAACCCAAGCATTACATGGGCAAAGAACAAAAAATAAAAAACTCAGATTGTTGAAAAGTACAAATTGTATAGTTACGAAACAAAACATTTACTCACTTTTATATAAAGATGTTTTTTTTTTTTTAAAACCTAGGTTTTAAAATTTGAACCCAAGGCGTCGAATTAAAAAAAAAAAACCCAGCGAATCTGGGGGTAAAACCCAGCATTGGCAGCCCTGGTTGCAAGTTAAAGACAGGGGGCGTAACTCCAGGTACAACCTCTCATCGTTCAGGCTTCGCTTCGCTGCCTTCTTTCTCCACAATACTTATTTTAATCTGTCATTTTCTTTTTTAAAGCAATGTTTCTTCGTTGTGAATTTGTACAAAGAAGAGTCAAAACCCAAAACAATAAACTACAGAATTTATTGCCAATCCTATTTCGCTGTATTTCGGCATGACTAGTCCACTGCACTTCTCGCTATGACGAGATCCGGCCAAATAATTCATACACTTTAGTAATTTCCAATTTCGTCCTTTTTAGGACGAAATTTTTTGTCATTTGAAGCCCTACTCTGGCTTTTTCCAGGGGCCGCAATATAGGCAGGCCATATATATGGCCAAATGTCTGAACGCGGTTTCTGGGACCTCTCCACGGCGATCCTCATCCACATGGTGGCACTTTGTGTCATCGGGTGTTTATCGCCTGTGTGATGTCCTGGTGGGGTAGAAATTCAGTTCAGTTCAGTTCAATAATTCAAATATGTCTGGCAATATTAAAACAAATTGTGTCTGGGTTCTTTTTCAACAACTGGAGCACCTGGGTTGCTAGGGAGATAGTTCCACTGGCTAATTCAAATATGACGAGTGGTCCTAACTGTCATCCTTTTTCTCCCCCGCCCCTGTCCGCTTATGTGGTCGTGTCCCTCCCCTTTCTCTGATGTTAGTCTATATGTCTGTAAAGTCCCCGTTGTGTTATCCACTCATGTAAATAAATTGATGTAATGTACTTAAATGCAATATTGTAACATGCCAATTAAATTGTTGATGGTGAAGTGTTGCGGATTTATCTCCCATTTGGAGCCCTACTCTGGCTCTCGAGCCATTGGTCGCAGAGTAGCCCGGTCGTAATGGCTTAGGGCGAAACGCGGTTTCTGGGACCACTCCACGGGTTATCCTCACCCACATGGTGGCACTTTGGTGTCATCGGGTGTTTATCGCTTGTGCGACGTCCTGGGGGTGGGGGGGGGGGGTGGGGTTCAAGGGAAAATGGATACGGACCTTTTTATTATTTGCTAGATCGCTTTACACTGGCCAATGTAAATACGACGAGTGGTCCTAACTATCATCCTTTTCTCCCCCGCCCCTGTCCGCTTTCGTGGCCGTGTCCTTCTCCTTTCTCTGATGTTAGTTTATATGTCCGTAAAGTCCCCTTTGTGTTATCCACTCATGTAAATAAATTGATGCAATGTTCTTTCTCCTTAATCAAATGTTTTAACATGCCACTCAAATTGTTGACTGTGAGGGGTTGCGGGTTTATCTCCAATTTGGAGCCCTACTCTGGCTCTCGAGCCAGAGGCAGCAGAGTAGCCCGGTCTTAATGGTTTAGGGCGAAACGCGGTTTCTGGGACCACTCCACGGGCGATCCTCACCCATATGGTGGCACCTCTCTGTCATCGGGTGTTTATCGCTTGTGCGATGTCCTAGGAGGGTTCCAAAAGAGACTGGTAGATTGGTACTTGTTTCACTTTTTGTTTGATTTTTTAATTTCATGTATGCAAAAAATGTACACCAACATGAGTGGCCCTTTCTATTTCCTCCTTTGTTTCCCTTGTCCGCCTAAGTTTTAGTGTCATTGCAGTATCATTACGTACTTTTTAGGACGTAATTTTTTTTTTTTTTTTTTTGAAGCCCCACTCTGGCTTTTGCCAGGGGTCGCAATATAGGCAGGCCACCAATATGGCCAATTGTCTGAACGCGGTTTCTGGGACCTCTCCACGGCGATCCTCATCCGCATGGTGGCACTTTGTGTCATTGGGTGTTTGTCGTTTGTGTGATGTCCTAGTGGGGTAGAAAGTCAGTCAGCCTAAGTTTTCGTCCCCCTTTTTTTCTCTTTCGTCCTTCTCTCTTTCATTCTTTCTTTCCCTCCCTCTGTTGTATAAATAATTTACAGCATGTTCAAAACATTACCATCGAAAAGTACCGTTTCCGCTGACAGACCCAACAGTCCCAGCTTTCCTCCAAACCGCCCGGTCCTCTCTGCCTACTCCTGTCTCTATTTCCTGTTAAATGTCAGTGAGAAACGGTACAAACCATCATCATTTTCTTCACATCATTTGATTGATTTTGCTTTTGTTTCAAAAGAGATTTGTAAAAACATGTTTCAAACAATAATCACTTTAAAAAAAAAAAACTTGGGTTGCATTGCAATATATAAATATAAATGCATACAACATTGCTGGATCGTATATGTGCATACACCATTACAGGATCATATGTGTGTGCAGACTACATTACAAAATCATACACACGTACATACAACATTACAGGATCATACATTGCATACATTACATGATCATATATATATGTGCATACAATATTATATAATTATACATGTTCATACAACATTACAGGATCATACATTGCATGCATTACATGATCATATATATCTGTGCATACAATATTATATAATTATACATGTTCATACAACATTACAGAATCATATATGTGCATAGAAAATTAGATCATCATACACATCCATACAACATTAGAGACTCATACATGTGCATACAACATCACATAATCAAACGTGTATACGACATTACATGATCTCATTTGTGCTTACAACCTTAAATGATCATACATGGACGTACAGCATTACATAATCATTCATGTGCACACAACATTAGACGATCATATATGTGCATATGACATTTACAGCATCATAAATTTGCACACAACATTACATATTCATACATGTTCTAACAACATTGCAGGATCTTTTATGTGCACAGAACATTACATGGTCATACACGTGCATACAACATTACATAAGCAAACGTGTATACAGTATTACACGATCGTATATGTGTATATGACATTAGAGAATCTTATGTGTGCTAACAGCCTAACATGATCATGCATGTGCATACACCATTACATAATCCACGCCCTTCTCTAGCTTTAAAATATAGTCTAAAGATGGACGTGACATAATCATACATGTGCATGCAACATTAGACGATCCTACGTGTGCGTACGACATTTACAGGATCAAACATGCGCATACAACATTACAGGATCATACACATGTAAACAAAATTACAGGATCATATATGTGCATACCACATGACCGGACCATACATATAGATAGATAGCTAAGTTGTACCCCACCAGGATATCACACACGCGATAAACTGATAAACACCCGGTGACACAAAGCGCCACCATGCGGATGAGGATCACCCCCGGAGAGGTCCCGAAAAGCCCGTTGAGCCGTTAGGGCCATATTTAAGGCCCAGCTATATTTAGGGCCCCCGGCAAAAACCAGGGTGGGGCTTCAAAATAACTAAAAATTGCATCCCACATGGGGACGACAATAATAAATAATAATACCATACATGTGTTTACAACATTGCATACTATGATACTTGATTAGATATGTACGTACAAGGAAACAGGATCAAACTTGTGCAGCCCTCGATGCGCACGCAAGTTTCGCACCCTTGAGCACATATTCGCTTTATAGATTGAGTACGTCTGCTAACAACAAATGACTCTCAGCTCCGGCCAGACTCCGAAATTTGATTGACTCCACTGTTGTTGTTGCTACAACTGTATACCTGGCATAACTCCGGAAGTTGACTGACTCCACTCTTGGCGTTGCTACAACTGTATACCTGGCATAACTCCGGAAGTTGACTGACTCCACTCTTGGCGTTGCTACAACTGTATACCTGGCATAACTCCGGAAGTTGACTGACTCCACTGTTGGCGTTGCTACAACTGTATAGCTGGCATGACTCCGATTTGACTTCACTGTTGGCACTGTTAAATTATTTCACACCTGAAGACGGTCGGCTGGTATCAGTTTTGTTACGTCAAGGTTGTCCTTTTGTACTTTGATAGAAAAGTCATTGATTCATATAGGCACGCACGCACAAGAGTACGCACTCACGCACACACACACAGTCCCCGCAGAACTGCAAAACAGGAAAAGCGAAGACAAGGGGTGATTTGGTGCAGGAAGCAGGAAATGTTACTAATGGCTCAGGCAATGAATATGTGAATGGTTAATTATGTAAAGTAAAAGAACTATTTTCCTCACCTTTTTTTTCCTTGCTAGTGCGTAATCGTGGACTTTTAATTCTGTTCAATATTTGCATTGGTATGACCATCTTTTGACTTCTACTGAACAGTCTACATTGCTCTGCCTTAATTGTAGATAGTCGGTCTACGGAGGGCGCCGAAACTGTTAATGTCCTTAGAGAGGTCAGACGATCGGAGCATTGGGGGTGGAAAAAGAAGAGGGGGGGGGGGGGAAGCAATGTAGATAGTCGGTCTACGGAGGGCGCCGAAACTGTTAATATCCTTAGAGAGGTCAGACGATCGGAGCATTGGGGGTGGAAAAGAGGGGGGGGGGAACAATGTGACTATATCGCTTCTAAGAATTAGGAATATAGATCAGCACAGCAGGGCACGAGAGACACACTGGACGTACGAGACGTTTCATCAACCAGCATGCGACTAACACTGTTAACCGAGGGTTTATGTTGAAAAAAAAAGGGAAGGAGGGATCTGAGCCTATATGGACGTGTCCGGAGTGCCGCGAAGTTAACCCAAACCACATCTCATAAGTGATTTGACAGTGGAGTTGATATTTGCAGTTTGATAGTAGTTTTAATTTCCATCGCCTTCCACCGATTTTTAAATAATGACTATTTGCATTTTGTGAGTAAATGTTTCAGTCATTTTCTATGTTTCTGCTCAGTTCAGCAGTACTGATTTCGTGTTAGTGTTACATTTAAAATATCCCAAGTTTGTTAGAAGATTTAGTTTCTGTTTATATCCACAAGTCAGCTTCTGTGGCTTAGGCGTTGCGAATGCATTTCGTAATGCCGGGGTGCCGGGTCGATCCCAGCTGCGGGCCTTGCGCCTTGCGTTGGTTTCGACAGTGGTATCGAGAAGCCTGCCCACCGCCCAGAAAGCAATGTCAAACTACTGGATGTAAATTTGCCTAGACAAATCACAACAGCACAAAAAAAAAAAAAAAAAAAAAAAAAAACGCTGGAGTTGGTTCTGCAATGTCATATAAAGGATACGCAACTGACTAACTTTTTTTAAAATATACACAAACTTCCTTGTGCTTTTGTACTCATATTTTACCCGACTTTTGTATTCACATGTATCCAGTATTTCTGCATTAAATTTTTTTACCCAGTACTTTCGTATTCACATTAATCCGGCACTTTTGTATTCACTTTTATCCAGTACTTGTGTATTCCTATTTATCCAGTGCTTTTGTATTCATATTTTACCCAGTACTATCGTAATCACATTATTTTTATATTCATAATTTACCCAGTACTTCTGTATTCAAATTTTACCTAATACTTTCGTATTCACATTTATCGAGCATTTTTGTATTTACACTTACCCCGTACTTTTGTATTCATTTTTTTTACCTAGTGCATTCGGTTATATCCCAATATCTTCCCCCAAACAAACAGTCGAATATTTTAGGGGGTAGTAGATAGGCTGCATGCAGTTGTGGAACCTAGGCTGCATGCAGTCCTGTGAAGTAGGCTGCACTATCTCGTGGGACGAAGATGGGTGTGGGTTAGGCCCAGTTCTATATGTTTTAGGGAAGTTAAAGGCATTAGAAAGCCGGGAAACTCGCTCTTACCCCCTCGAAAATATTGGACTGTCCTGTTACGTTATTCTGGAGGGAGATATTGGGAAAGCACCGTACATTCTTATTTTACCTAATGCTTCTGTATTCAAATTTTACCCAGTACTTCTGTATTCACGTGTATCTCTGCCTTTGTATTAATATTTTAATTAATAATTTCGTGTTAACATTTATCCAAAACCTTTGTATTCATATTTCACCCAATAGTTTCGTATTCACATGTGTCCATTACTTATGTATTCATATTTTACCTAGTGTAGTACTTTCGTATTCACATTTAACCGGTAAGGCTAACCCGGTCAACAAATGCCCGCAGAAGTCGGATGTGTTGGCCGAAAGGTGCAAATATCGCAGCCATGCTGTAAACGGACACAACGCAATTACATCTTCGGATAAACGCAGAAGAAGAAGAAGAAGTATTCACATTTATCAGTCACATTTGAGTTCGGCTTTTACTCAGTACTTTCGTACTTACATGTATCCAGTACTTGTGTATTACATTCATATTGTAACCAATACTTTCGTTATCACATTTATCTCGTACTTTTGTATTCACATTCTACCCAGTATTTTCGTATTCACATTTTCTCAGTACTTCTGTATTCATATTTTACCCAATCCCTTTGTATTTACATATATTCGGTACGTTTGCCTTTATATTTATTCAGTGCTTTCGAATCCATATATATCCCATACTATAATTGTATTTATATTTATCCTGTACTATTGTATTCATTTGTTAGTATCCAGAAGCCCTGAGTTGTGAACCCTTAGACTCGGTATTATGGATATCGCAACCCTTTGGCCTTGATTCCATGATAAATACGGTAAATCTGGGAGAAATCTGGCTTTTCTGGCTACCCCCAGGCGTGGACCACAAAAAGTTCGTCACCCGGTCACCGTGCAGCATGGTTTAGCTAACTACGCTACAGAGCAGGGCCTATTGTATTCATACATATCCCCTATTATTGTTTTCATATTTCTCATCATTAATCAGCAGATTCTTTACAAGACGTCGCTCTCATCGCGGCACGCACGAAAGTCGTCCTTTCTCTACCAATGCCCTAGCTCTATTTGCTTTCCGCAATACATCTTTAATGTTTTGTATCCAAATTCGTGAAGGTCAGTCCTTACCTGATTTTCAGGAAACTATCATATTCTCCAGCACTTTTGTATGCATATTACACTGAGTACTTTGTATTCATATTCTACCTACTACATTTTTATTCAAAATGTGCTTAGTACTTTAGTATTAATAATTAGAGAACAATGAATGCTTATCTGTCTGTCTGTATGTATGTATGTATATATAAACATATGTATACATACACACATATATATAAAGAAATATTTAAATATATATATATATGTGTGTGTGTATGTATATATTTGTTTATATATATATATATATATATATATATATATATATATATATATATATATATATATATATATATATATATATATATATATATATCGGTCTCTGTCTGCAGCGGATATGTGACAGGGCAGTTACCACATGGCTTGACCTATCGCCCGTATGGAAGCAGCTCTTATTACAACTATCACAGACAAGTAATTCGTTTGACAGCGCTACCATCTGTCCCGGACAGCGTGATTTGATAATGAGGTCGCCCAAAAAGAAAAGAAACCGAAGTCGATGCAGTCACACAGACAGACTGTCCCATGCCAGCAGCCGGCAGTCAGTAGCAGGCAACAGTAGTCAGACTGCCCACTGTGATGTGCCACCTGAATCACCTGTGCAATGGAAGCGCGACATCTGCCCAAACAGCTCCTCTCTTCGCCCATTTGGAAAAGCCGAAATAGAGATGCCACTATCAATTTCCTTTCTGGACGCTGTCATTGTGCCGTGTGTGATCAACCAATCAGATTACCAGTTTACCAGTTGTGCTAAAGTTATGTGCTTTGATGCCCCGCTGAAAATGTATGGCCCGGTTCGGCTTTCACAGAGTGATGAAAGCGATTCCAGTTGTGAAACCAGAGGTCAGCTGCAGAAACTAAGAGCTGGATCGTGGGCTCATGCACGATGCCAGCCAGCCACGGACGGCATGCTGGTCCCTCTCGACCGTGACAGGCAAATAAAAGCGCGCAATTTGTCACCAGACACGCTGTCTACAGGTACCGCCTTCGCGAATTCACAAAAGTGGTGTCAGAGTTTCGCTAAGACAGCAATGACAGTTAATCACATCTTGTCCTTGCGCAGCAATCTGGAAGATAGTCATCAAGGAGCTGAGACAAATAAATTAGAAAGCCGGGTGACCAGTCAGTCTTTGAGAAAGATAAAGAAAAAACAAAAGAATTCACTTGAAACAAGTCGACGGAAAGCTAGGCGAAAAGTTGGAGAAAACCCAAGCCATGTTGAGACAACGCTTTCACTAGAACGAAAAACATGTCCCGTGGACACTGACGGCTATGGACATGGATGTCCTCCGTGGTGGCCTGGGGTTGGTGTCGTGAAGACAAGCATCAGTTCTCACGTGATAGAAGACCTGGAATGTCATGTTCCAGTGACCAAGAGTTGGACAAATGTCCAACATAAACAACCACAAGTGCATGTCTGTAAACAAGGCAACGTCCAGGAGCGGTTGTCTTCGCTCTGGAGACAGGTGCCTGATGTTAGAATTGCCCAGGTACGGAAAATGAACAGTGTTGTTGTCGATTCAGACAAGAACCAGACCCCATGTAAGCATCTAGTAGAAATGAGATGCCAACATCCAGCAAACTTGAGATGCAAACATTCAGCAGACGTGAAATGCCAACATTTAACAGACGTGAACAACCAGCATCACGTACAAGCCTATCTGGCGAGTATAAAAGGCTGGTTCATATCACAACTGGAGTCACCAAGCGGTGACCACTGGGACCAGCTGCTGGCTAACTTGTGTGCTACAGCTTGTGGCAGTCCTAGTGACCCAACAACCAGACCACACAGTACCGGCACAGTGAACATAGAACTGGACAGTCCCACTACTTCTGGTGTAGTGGGTAAAGAACTGGGGAGTTCCCATGCTTCAGCAGCTAGACACCAACATACTCCTGGTCTAGTGAACACAGAACTGGGGAGTTCCCATGCTTCAGCAGCTAGACACCAACATACTCCTGGTCAAGTGAACACAGAACTGGCAAGTTCCCATGCTAAAACCACTAGAGCTGATGAAGCCGACTCAATGTTGGTCAGTTCCTGTGATGAAAGTCTAGTCCAGCCTCCATTGTTCATAAATTATGATGACGATCTATTGCAAACGCTCTTGGAGACACTTGTCATCACACTGGGAAGAAAATCCAGACAGATGACTGAAACAACATCATCAGAAAATTCAGGAGAAAGAACTGTACAAGACAGTCATCTTTCACAGAAGGCCAAAACAAAACCTAACACCGCAGATAACTATGTGACATCATATACAGATAAAAAAACCGCAAGGAATGCGAACATTTCACTTCAGAACGGCAGAAGCGTTTGGCAAACTCAGAAAGAAGGAATCTTCAGCATCAGACCACAGAGCTGAAACCATTGACATTGGCATACCACAGCCGTGAACACAAACCCGAATGTCAGGTGACTTTACAGCCACTGGGGGAGCTAGAAGGCAAGCCTGTGGTTGGATGGGCAGCAGATGATGATTATGAACCTGCCAGGGGCCGTAACTGCACAGCGACTAACTGTAAGAGTTACATCTGTGTACAAACAAATCCTCAAGCTCATAACACGTCAAACGGGGAACCAACTGTCAAGAACACAGTCGCCAGCCTTGCGCTGAAAACACAAGCTGAAATGCTGACAACTTCTGATCATCAAACTGTGGCTACACGCAATAAATACACACAGAAAGAGACTGAACAAACACCTCACACACACAACAAATTCAAACAATATGGGCCGAAACAAACATACCACTCACATAGCAAATCCGCAACTCTCAACCCTAAAGGAAATTCCGGCAGCGAAAAGCTACATCCCGTGAGGCCTCTTCCAGTAGAGAACAGTTGCTGGAAGAAAGTGACAAGCAACAAGACTGAGCTGTTCCTGACAGAAACAGACGATGATTTCTTGGCGTTTGCGAAAACAAAACTAGACACAATAAAGACCAATCTGGCAGAAAGATTACTGGACAAGCAGATTGTCTCCAAGGATGTCATTGACAGCAAGTCTGCGAAATCACACACAAAACATGAAAATAGCCTGTTAACAAATGGTCAACATGTATGTCAACAAACAGGCCAACAAATATGTCAACAGGTCAACAAGTATGTCAACAAATAGGTCAAAGGTACAACAAAGACATCTCCAAACAGATCAATCATCAGTTCAGCAAATAACCAGTGAAAAGTGGATATCGTTCTGTGTGTCCTGCGAATACAGCTGAATGGAACAGGAAAAGGAAACAAATATTTGATGGCACTAGTACCTCATGCATAGTAGCTTACTGAACATGCGACTAATGATATAGAATACATAATCCTAGCAATAGCAAACACTGTACTTTAACATGAAAAAATTGTGAGTTGTTGAAACAAACATAAAGAAAACAAGTTGAAACAAACAGAACGAGTGCTCTTATCTTTTGGTCCTGGTTTGCAGCGACTGTCTGCCAGGTTGTATCCATTTTGGTGGCATAGATTTGTGTGCCCTTTGTTTTAAAATCTTCAGATGCAGAAATGTCAGATTTCTGCCCGAATCGGGTTTGCACAATTCGGACAAAACATTTGCTGACATCTGTGTTGTGTCATGGAGTGGGGAATCAGGAAGGGACCAGGATAAAAACAATACTGTCAGAAGTCTAAGATCTGAGCACCCTAGAGGAAGCAGGTGAAGTACTTGCGACAGCAACACTGGTCGGGACAATCCACTGCTCTAATCAGTTAGGCTATTTTTCTTAATGTGAGCAAGTCTTGCCAGTCACACTCAACTTCGCAAAGTGCTGCGATTTTCATGCCTCCCCCCCCCCCCCCTAACTAGCCAGTCACACTCACCCTCGCAAAGTGCTGCAATTTCCATGCCCCCACCCCCACTCACCTTCGCAAAGTGCTGTGATTCTCATGCCCCTTCCCCCCACTAGCCAGTCACACTCACCTTCACAAAGTTCTGCAATTTCCATGCCCCCCACTCCCACTAGCCACTCACCTTCGCAAAGTGCTGTGATTCTCATGCCCCTCCCCCCACTAACCAGTCACACTCACCTTCGCAAAGTGCTATGATGTCCATGCCCCTCCCCCCACTAACCAGTCACACTCACCTTCGCAAAGTGCTGTGATTCTCATGCCCCTCCCCCCACTAACCAGTCACACTCACCTTCGCAAAGTGCTGTGATTCTCATGCCCCTCCCCCCACTAACCAGTCACACTCACCTTCGCAAAGTGCTGTGATTCTCATGCCCCTCCCCCCACTAACCAGTCACACTCACCTTCGCAAAGTGCTGTGATTCTCATGCCCCTCCCCCCACTAACCAGTCACACTCACCTTCGCAAAGTGCTGTGATTCTCATGCCCCTCCCCCCACTAACCAGCCACACTCACCTTCGCAAAGTGCTATGATGTCCAAGCCCCCACAAAATAACACTATCATCATTAAAGATGAAAAAGTGTCAACAACAATTTATGGCGGTACATTTGATGACATCTGTGTGCCAGGTACATTTGATGACATCTTTGTGCCAGGTACATTTGATGACATCTGTGTGCCATGTACATTTGATGACATCTGTGTGCCAGGTATATCTGAGACATCTGTGTGCCATGTACATTTGATGACATCTGTGTGCCAGGTACATTTGATGACATCTTTGTGCCAGGTACATTTGATGACATCTGTGTGCCATGTACATTTGATGACACCTGTGTGCCAGGGACATTTAATGACATCTGTGTGCCAGGTACATTTAAGACATCTGTGTGCCAGGTATATTTAAGACATCTGTGTGCCAGGTATATTTGATGACATCTGTGTGGCAGGCACATTTTGTTAAATATGACATTTCCTAATAAATAAATTATATGATTTATGAACCAGGTCTTTGGCTGCTCACTGAAGGCTCCGAAAGTTGATACAGAATCCTTCAATCTTATGCCTATAAACAGTTTGTTGGAGTTTGTTTAAGCTGAAGTAAACAATTTGCTGGAGCAGTGTAAACAGTTTGTTGAAGCTGTGTAAACAGTTTGTTGGAGCCATGTAAACAGTTTGTTGAAGCCATGTAAACAGTTTGTTGAAGCTGTGTAAACAGTTTGTTGGAGCCATGTACAAAGTTTGTTGGAGCTGTGTGAACAGTTTGTTGGAGCTGTGTGAACAGTTTGTTGGAGCTGTGTGAACAGTTAGGCAACTATCAAGAGTGAAACTGATGAAGAGACTGTCAACAAGTCCCATTTTCATGGAATCCCCGTGTGGGTTCAGGGACCCTATTATGGGGAAAACAAGAATAGACCCAATACCTCCCCAACAAGGATGCCGTAGGATTTAAATAGTTGGGAGCTTTCTTCTAAGTCGAAGTGCATCTGTCTGAGAGTCAAGGAACCAACAATCTGCATACAAATAAGTCAGATCTGTAAATCAGATGTGCATGCAACACTCAGGTTCTGGAACAAGACTAAAGTTTAGAAGTGGACAAACAACCGTAAAGTTCTGGCAGAGTTTACACCAGGTGAACGTGAAAAAGATTTCCATGAGAACTACCGCAGAACTCTCTTGTTCTCTCCAAACTCAGGAAGCAGCCGGGTGTACGAGACCAACTATGCATGCTCATGAAGTAGCCGGGTGTACGAGACCAACCATGCATGCTCATGAAGTAGCCTGGTGTATGTGACCAGCCATGCATGCTCAGGAAGTAGCCTGGTGTATGAGGCCAGCCATGCATGCTCATGAAGTAGCCTGGTGTATGTGACCAGCCATGCATGCTCAGGAAGTAGCCTGGTGTACGAGACCAACTATGCATGCTCATGAAGTAGCCGGGTGTACGAGACCAACCATGCATGCTCATGAAGTAGCCTGGTGTATGTGACCAGCCATGCATGCTCAGGAAGTAGCCTGGTGTATGAGGCCAGCCATGCATGCTCATGAAGTAGCCTGGTGTATGTGACCAGCCATGCATGCTCAGGAAGTAGCCTGGTGTACGAGACCAGCCATGCATGCTCAGGAAGCAGCCTGGTGTACAAGACCAGCCATGCATGCTCAGGAAGCAGCCTGGTGTACAAGACCAGCCATGCATGCTCAGGAAGCAGCCTGGTGTAGAAGACAAAGACAGTACACAGAGAGCAAACAAAGACAACACAGTACACAGAGAGCAAACAAAGACAACACAGTACACAAAGAGCAAACAAAGACAACACAGTACACAGATAGCAAACAAAGACAACACAGTACACAAAGAGCAAACAAAGACAACACAGTACACAAAGAGCAACCAAAGACAACACAGTACACAAAGAGCAAACAAAGACAACACAGTACACAGAGAGCAAACAAAGACAACACAGTACACAAAGAGCAAACAAAGACAACACAGTACACAAAGAGCAAACAAAGACAATACAGTACACAAAGAGCAAACAAAGACAATACACAGATAGCAAACAAAGACAACACAGTACACAGATAGCAAACAAAGACAACACAGTACACAGAGAGCAAACAAAGACAACACAGTACACAGAGAGCAAACAAAGACAACACAGTACACAGATAGCAAACAAAGACAACACAGTACACAGAGAGCAAACAAAGACAACACAGTACACAGATAGCAAACAAAGACAACACAGTACACAAAGAGCAAACAAAGACAACACAGTACACAGAGGACAAACAAAGACAACACAGTACATGGCCCTGTGTATCTTTAATACAATGTCAAACCTGGCAACGGCATTTCTGGTATGACATCAAGGGTATATAAAAACTACTGCACATTATACGAAATAATGAGTCAGCATACATGACACTAACCATCAACCATTGAACAATACATGTAAACAATCAATCATAAAACATCAATCATTAAATATTACATGTAAACAATCAATCATTAAACATTACATGTAAACAATCAATCATCAAACATTTCATGTAAACAATCAATCATTAAATATTTCATAAACAGTCAGTTACTGAACATGACATGGAAATAACTGACACTGACATTAAAACAATGAACTACTGAACATTGCACCAAAAACAAAAATTGAACATTTTATTACTACAGTTTATGATGTGTGGTGCAGGTAACCATGATTGGTTTTAGTCTCTCAACATCCCTTGACGTTATCCTCCCATTCGTATTGCTGTGTACCTCTTGCTTGCACACTTTCAACTTGTTCTGCATATCTCCAGGGCCCCAACTCATTGTCTAACTTGTCTGCATTAACTGTCTAACTTGTCTGCATTAACTCATTGTCAAACTTGTCTGCATTGACTCACTGTCAAACTTGTCTGCATTAACTCATTGTCAAACTTGTCTGCATTAACTCATTGTCCAACTTGTCTGCATTAACTCATTGTCAAACTTGTCTGCATTAACTCATTGTCAAACTTGTCTGCATTAACTCATTGTCAAACTTGTCTGCATTGACTCATTGTCCAACTTGTCTGCATTAACTCATTGTCAAACTTGTCTGCATTAACTCATTGTCAAACTTGTCTGCATTGACTCATTGTCAAACTTGTTTGCATTAACTCATTGTCCAACTTGTCTGCATTAACTCAACTCATTGTCCAACTTGTCTGCATTAACTCATTGTCCAACTTGTCTGCATTAACTCATTGTCCAACTTGTCTGCATTGCACAATAAAAACTTGAGTATATACATAATATGTTGACTATCTTGGTTTCCTAAAGTGGGTGCTGCGGGTTCTTCTCATTTTGCATTCACCCTGAAAAGGATGGCTGGCTGGTTTTGTTTTAGTTTACAGGCCTTTTAGTTCAACACATCTAATTTCAGCAAAACACTAGTCACCTCTTATGACATGGCTATGAAGGAGCAGTGAATCAACAAGTCAACACTGACCCACCCTGGTAGCTGACCTACAGGTCAACACTGACCCGCCCTGGTAGCTGACCTACAGGTCAACACTGACCCACCCTGGTAGCTGGTGTACATGTCAACACTGATCCACCCTGGTAGCTGGTGTACATGTCAACACTGATCCACCCTGGTAGCTGGTGTACATGTCAACACTGACCCACCCTGGTAGCTGGTGTACAGGTCAACACTGACCCACCCTGGTAGCTGGTGTACAGGTCAACACTGACCCAAAATGGTAGCTGGTGTACATGTCAACATTGACCCACCCTGGTAGCTGGTGTACATGTCAACACTGGCCCACCCTGGTAGCTGGTGTACAGGTCAACACTGACCCAAAATGGTAGCTGGTGTACATGTCAACATTGACCTACCCTGGTAGCTGGTGTACATGTCAACACTGACCCACCCTGGTATCTGGTGTACATGTCAACACTGACTCACCCTGATAGCGGGTGTAAATGTCAACACTGACCTACCCTGGTAGCTGGTGTACATGTCAACACTGACCTACCATGGTAGCTGGTGTACATGTCAACACTGACCTACCCTGGTATCTGGTGTACATGTCAACACTGACCCACCCTGGTAGCGGGTGTACATGTCAACACTTACCTACCCTGGTAGCGGGTGTACATGTCAACATTGACCTACCCTGGTAGCGGGTGTACATGTCAACATTGACCCACCCTGGTAGCTGGTGTACATATCAACACTGACCTACCCTGGTAGCGGGTGTACATGTCAACGCTGACCCACCCTGGTAGCTGGTGTACATGTCAACGCTGACCTACCCTGGTAGCTGGTGTACATGTCAACACTGACCTACCCTGGTAGCTGGTGTACATGTCAACACTGACCCACCCTGGTAGCTGGTGAACATGTCAACACTGACCCACCCTGGTAGCTGGTGAACATGTCAACACTGACCCACCCTGGTAGCTGGTGTACATGTCAACACTGACCCACCCTGGTTGCTGGTGTACATGACAACACTGACCAACCCTGGTATCTGGTGACATTCTACAGGTCAACTCCAGACATCTTGCTGGGCAGATTTTTGCTGCTGATGATGATCTTTCCTTTAGGCTGTATAGCCTCCTGTTGGAGTGAGAGGGGCGAAATGTTAACACTGAAGTCCCAGCAGAATATCAGCAACACTACATATGTCAGCAAACATGTGAGAAACAGGAAATGTGTCAGCAAACATGTGACAAACAGGAAGTGTGTCAGCAAACATGTAAGAAACAGGAAATGTGTCAGCAAACATGTGAGAAACAGGAAAAGTGTCAGCAACATGTGAGAAACAGGAAATGTGTCAGCAACATGTGAGAAACAGGACATGTGTCAGCAACATGTGGAAAACGGTAAATATGTCAGCAAACGTGTAAAACAGGATATGTGTCAGCAAACATGTGAGAAACAGGAAATGTGTCAGCAAACATGTGACAAACAATAAATGTATCAGCAACGTGTGACAAACAGGAAATGTGTCAGCAACATGTGACAAACAGGAAATGTGTCAGCAAACATGTGAGAAACAGGACATGTGTCAGCAACATGTGAGAAATGGGAAATATGTCAGCAAACATGTGTAAAACAGGAAATGTGTCAGCAGCGTGTGAGAAACAGGAAATGTGTCTGCAACAAGAGATATATAAATAAAAATTACCCATTTGAGGAAAAAGACATGACCGAGAATCACAAACACCTGAGAGACAACAAAAAAGAGAAGGTTGTGCAAAAAAACAACATATGTGAAAAACTTGTGAGAAACAAGACATGTATAAGGAACAAGACATGTGTAAGGAACAAGACATGTGTAAGGAACAAGACATGTATAAGGAACAAGACATGTGTGGGGAAACAAGACATGTATAAGGAACAAGAAATGTGTGGGAAACAAGAAATAAGTGAGCATCAGTTTCAGCACACACTGAGCTCAGGGCACAGTAAGAACATCATATACTGACATCAAGATGTAGTAAGAACATCATATACTGACAAAAGGACACAGTGAGAACATTACAAAGTGACTCAAGACACAGTGAGAACATCACACACTGACATCAAAATGTAGTGGGATAATTGCACACTGACATCAGAATGCACGAGAACATCATGCACTGACATCAGGATGCACAAGAACATCATGCACTGACATCAGGATGCACTGAGGACATCACACACTAACATCAGGACACAGTGAGGACATCGCACACAGACCACAGGAAACAGTGAGGACATCACACACAGACATCAGGACACAGTGAGGACATCGCACACAGACCACAGGACACAGTGAGGACATCACACACAGACCTCAGGACACAGCGAGGACATCACACACAGACCTCAGAACACAGTAAGGACATCACAGACTGACATCAGGACACAGTGAGGACATCGCACACTGACATCAGGAAACAGAACATCACACACTGACATCAGCAAGCAGGTCAATATACAAAGACAACAATCCAGTGTGTGTGCGTGTGTGGACCTACTTTTTGTTGGTGCAGCTTCCTCATCTCCTGACGCAAACTATCCAGGACAGAGTGGTTGGGAGCATGACTCTTGATGTCGTTCATATCTTCAGGCTGTTGCACAAGTTTGGAGAAACAGAACAAGAGTTAGGAGTAGCTGAGTGCTGCCACAATTCTTCTACACTGACAATATGTAGCTTTTCACACACTTCTGTCTGTGATGTCTAGGGATATCCTTTTCACATACTACTGTCTGTGATGTCAAGAGATTTCCTTTTCACACAATACTGTCTGTGATGTCTAGGGATTTCCTTTTCACACACTACTGTCTGTGATGTCTAGGGATTTCCTTTTCACACAATACTGTCTGTGATGTCTAGGGATTTCCTTTTCACACAATACTGTCTGTGATGTCTAGGGATTTCCTTTTTACACACTACTGTCTGTGATGTCTAGGGATTTCCTTTTCACACACTACTGTCTGTGATCTAATGGGATTTCCTTTTCACACACTACTGTCTGTGATGTCTAGGGATTTCCTTTTTACACACTACTGTCTGTGATGTCTAGGGATTTCCTTTTCACATACTACTGTCTGTGATGTCTAGGGATTTCCTTTTCACACACTACTGTCTGTGATGTCTAGGGATTTCCTTTTTACACACTACTGTCTGTGATCTAATGGGATTTCCTTTTCACACAATACTGTCTGTGATGTCTAGGGATTTCCTTTTCACATACTACTGTCTGTGATGTCTAGGGATTTCCTTTTCACACACTACTGTCTGTGATGTCTAGGGATTTCCTTTTTACACACTACTGCCTGTGATGCATAGGGATTTCCTTTTCACACACTACTGTCTGTGATCTAATGGGATTTCCTTTTCACACACTACTGTCTTTTATGTCTAGGGATTTCCTTTTCACACACTACTGTCTGTGATGTCTAGAGATGTCCTTTTCACACACTACTGTCTGTGATGTCCTTTTCACACACTACTGTCTGTGATGTCAAGAGATTTCCTTTTCACACACTACTGTCTGTGATGTCTAGGGATTTCCTTTTCACACAATACTGTCTGTGATGTCTAGGGATTTCCTTTTCACACAATACTGTCCGTGATGTCTAGGGATTCCCTTTTCACACACTACTGTCTGTGATGTCTAGGGATTTCATTTTCACATGCTACTGTCTGTGATGTCAAGAGATGTCCTTTTCACACACTACTGTCTGTGATGTCTAGGGATTTCCTTTTCACACACTACTGTCTGTGATGTCTAGGGATTCCCTTTTCACACACTACTGTCTGTGATGTCTAGGGATTTCCTTTTCACACACTACTGTCTGTGATGTCTAGGGATTTCCTTTTCACACACTACTGTCTTTTATGTCTAGGGATTTCCTTTTCACACACTACTGTCTTTTATGTCTAGGGATTTCCTTTTCACACACTACTGTCTGTGATGTCTAGGGATTTCCTTTTCACACACTACTGCCAATGATCTAATGGGATTTTCTTTTCACACAAAATTCACGGAATGTCCTCTTTATTTGTCACACTTCTGTATGGCATCTTCTTGACTATGTGAAATCCAGGACAGTCTAATGCAAACACATTGGTTTTAAATATGACTTGAGTTTCACAACTGTTCATTATGCCATGTTCAACCTGTGTCTTACGTGTGTCAGCTGTCTCTTTAAGCCCTGTTCAACCGGTGCGATGTTTAACACCAGTCTTGCGTGTGACAGCTGTCTTTCAGAGTCCTGTTTAACTTGTGTGATATTTAACCAGCTTCTCATGTGTGCAACTGTCTACTAATGTTTAACCAGTGTCACATATGTGACAACTGTCTACTAATGTTTAACCAGCTTCTCATATGTGACAACTGTCTACTAATGTTTAACTAGTGTCTCATGTGTGCAACTGTCCACTAATGTTTAACTAGTGTCTCATATGTGACAACTGTCTACTAATGTTTAACCAGCTTCTCATATGTGACAACTGTCTACTAATGTTTAACTAGTGTCTCATGTGTGCAACTGTCTACTAATGTTTAACTAGTGTCTCATATGTGACAACTGTCTACTAATGTTTAACTAGTGTCTCATATGTGACAACTGTCTACTAATGTTTAACTAGTGTCTCATGTGTGCAACTGTCTACTAATGTTTAACCAGCTTCTCATATGTGACAACTGTCTACTAATGTTTAACTAGTGCCACATGTGTGACAATGGTCTACTAATTTAACCAGTGCTACATGTGTGACAATGGTCTACTAATTTAACCAGTGCTACATGTGTGACAATGGTCTACTAATGTTTAACAAGCTTCTCATGTGTGACTACTGTCTACTTATGTTTAACCAATGCCACATGTGTGTAACTGTCTACTAATGTCCCATGCCTTGGGCATTGGCAACAAAGGCCAGCTAAAACACTTACCTTCTGTGCAGGTTTTTCCACACTGGTGCCGTACAGCCGCAGCAGGGAGCCCCAGCTGGGGACATGCGGGTGCAGCTTGGCCAGGATTGCTTGTGCAGCCAGCTGTTTACCTTCTCGTTTGTTTTTGGCCACAACCTGCAGGAAACAGGAAAAGGAGGCAGGCGCGTTATCCCCGGTTGTACTGGCCGATAATCAGAAATCCAGCATTTATTTGTTGCTGTAGAGCTCCCATCATGGGTTCAACAAAGACAAGAGTAAAAGTGGTGTAAAACATTGTTGATCGCAGAAAAAGCGGATAATCTAAATAAAAAAAATCAACAGTGTATGTCTGTGCAACATACCACATTGGCTCTTTCAACACTGTATGATAGAAAAAAAGCAGAAATAAAAATTGCTTGGAAAAAATTCAGGACTGGATCTTCTTCCTCTTGTTCTCTTCCATCTTGTACCTCATCGAAGTGTCGATCAAGTTCTCATAACCTCGTTTAAACTTTGTGTAGGTGAAGGTGTGGTTATCTCTGGTAATTTATTCCAGGAACAAGACAAAGTGTTTTAAGAACAGCTGCCACTGTGTAACACAAGTGTCCATATTCACAAGGTAAGTCATTACACGGCTTACAGTTTCGTACAGTGAAAGAGTTTTAGCACAGCTAGTGCATGTATTGTTGAATTTGCTAAGCTAGTGGTGAACGTTTAAGTACTAAACAATTGTATGATGCTGACGAGACTGTCTTGTTAAGAAGATGAATGCATGCTCACGCACACAGGCATATAAATATATATATATAGACATGAATGCCCTCCACAAACTGAAGCTGTTTCTGTAGCTGACCATGGCAGTGTCCTGCCTGGACAGTCACCCATGTTCTGTTATTCGACTAGGTCTAAGACCATGAAAAGCTTATTGCACCGAAACCCCTCTCCCTTTCCCCGCTGTACAACTCTACCGCAGTCATCCATTCTTCGCTTAATCATTATATTAACTTGAAGCCGTGAACAGGAGAAGATATGTCTATTTATTGGTAAGGCAATAGTTGAAGACACATCACTGTAAGGACACTGAAAACAACATGAATGCACATAATTTTTCTGTCCCGTCCACTAACAAATAATCCCACTTAACATGAAACTCCACACACGCACACTTCACACTTGATGCATGATTAAAATAGTAAAGGGCCCTTCACAGATGAAGCGATAAAAACGATGAGAAACGTCTGTCTGTCCGTTGTATACAATCCTCCTTTAAGCATGTCGCAGGGTGCTGTTATAGAGGTCGGTCATCCTCCCTTCATCTACTGTAGATGTCAGGCCTCCTGTTCAGAAGCCATGTCTCCTTGTTCGTACTTCTGTCTTACAATCATCTCCAGCTTCCCATGTGACGGGACTGGCGGTCAGCTCTCAGCGTTCTCCGCTTGATGCCAACCGATTCCTTCCGGTTGCTCTGGTAATAATCCTCAAGGCCCGAGGATGTCACATGATCTGATTCTAATCATCTCATTGTGTAACTCCAATGGAAAGTTTTTCAGAAATTCCAATGACATCACCTATCACCTGCACTAAACTAATTACTAAACTGTTACTTGATTTTAATCAAATTAATTTGGGCTATGTGACATTCCTAACATATTCCTGCTGGTTTGTGTTTGCCCATGTCTGTGTCTCACTGTAATCGGGGGCCGTTTTATTTGTAAGTTTAATTAAGCAAAGTAATTTGCCAGCTCGATCTAAAACTTCAGTGTGTGGTGGCCTTTGATAAAGCTCTGGTGCTCAGCGTTCACTGGGGAAGGATCGAATCTCTAAAGGGTATCAACTGTGTTCTCTGTGGAGTATTTGCCCCCACAATTTCCACGGGAATAGTCACACTATACTGTTACATGAAAAGACTGTCTTGTTATGAAGATGTGTGTGTGTGTCGATGGAGACAGAGAGAGAGAGAGAGACACACACACACACGTGTACGCGCACACACATACAAGAAAAATTTAAAATCCAACAATTTATCAAACTTTTATCGCTAGAGGAATATTTAAAATCCAACAATTATCAAACTGTTATTACTACAGAAACATTTAAAATCCAACATTCGTCAAACTGTTACCACTATAAGAACATTTAAAATCTAACAATCATCAATCTGTTACCACTATAAGAACATTTAAAATCCAACAATCATCAATCTGTTACCACTATAAGAACATTTAAAATCCAACAATCATCAATCTGTTACCACTATAAGAACATTTAAAATCCAACAATCATCAATCTGTTACCACTATAAGAACATTTAAAATCCAACAATCATCAAACTGTTACCACTATAAGAACATTTAAAATCCAACAATCATCAATCTGTTACCACTATAAGAACATTTAAAATCCAACAATCATCAATCTGTTACCACTATAAGAACATTTAAAATCCAACATTCATTAAACTATTACCACTATATGAACATTTAAAATCCAACATTCATCAAACTGTTACCACTATAAGAACATTTAAAATCCAACATTCATCAAACTCAGCAAAAAATACAGAATTCAATACTAACTTCACTCATGTGTTTAAATCTCAAAACACAAACAGCACACCCACCGTAGCTGAGTGTTAAATCTCCTAACACAAACAGCACACCCACCGTAGCTGAGTGTTAAATCTCCTAACACAAACAGCACACCCACCGTAGCTGAGTGTTAAATCTCCTAACACAAACAGCACACCCACCGTAGCTGAGTGTTAAATCTCCTAACACAAACAGCACACCCACCGTAGCTGAGTGTTAAATCTCCTAACACAAACAGCACACTCACCATAGCTGAGTGTTTCCCAACACAAACAGCACACTCACCATAGCTGAGTGTTTCCCAACACAAACAGCACACTCACCATAGCTGAGTGTTTCCCAACACAAACAGCACACTCACCATAGCTGAGTGTTTCCCAACACAAACAGCACACTCACCATAGCTGAGTGTTTCCCAACACAAACAGCACACTCACCATAGCTGAGTGTTTCCCAACACAAACAGCACACTCACCATAGCTGAGTGTTTCCCAACACAAACAGCACACTCACCATAGCTGAGTGTTTCCCAACACAAACAGCACACTCACCATAGCTGAGTGTTTCCCAACACAAACAGCACACTCACCATAGCTGAGTGTTTCCCAACACAAACAGCACACTCACCATAGCTGAGTGTTTCCCAACACAAACAGCACACTCACCATAGCTAAGTGTTTCCCAACACAAACAGCACACTCACCATAGCTAAGTGTTTCCCAACAAAAACAGCACACTCACCATAGCTAAGTGTTTCCCAACACAAACAGCACACTTACCATAGCTGAGTGTTTCCCAACATTGATGGTGAATTCACATTTCTGATTCTTCAGTGGCTTTGTGCTGACCTCACACTGGGTGTTGCCCATCCCAAAATTTCTGCAAACAAAAAACAAACATGTAGACAGCTAAAGTAGAGTACAATACAGTCACAGGTGGAGACAATCTTTGTGAACAGCCAAAAGGTATCTCCTAGCCCTCTCAGACAATCAGAGGTGGCCATTCATACAGACCTACTTCCTTTCATGCTCTGGAATGTGTGAATTTCTATAGAACAAGACACAAATAGTGTGTTTCCCTCCAGTGGGTTGGATCGCTTGTCTTCTGGAACAAGGGCAGAAACCCTAGGGCAGGACAAAAAACTGTTGGCAGAAAAAGACTGAAAACAGTAGGCAAAATAACTCACGACCCTGAAGGAAGAACAAGTCTCTGCCCTGAAGGAAGAACAAGTCTCTGCCCTGAAGGAAGAACAAGTCTCTGCCCTGAAGGAAGAACAAGTCTCTGCCCTGAAGGAAGAACAAGTCACTGCCCTGAAGGAAGAACAAGTCACGGCCCTGAAGGAAGAACAAGTCTCTGCCCTGAAGGAAGAACAAGTCTCTGCCCTGAAGGAAGAACAAGTCTCTGTCCTAAAGGGAAAACAAGTCACTGCCCTGAAGGAAGAACAAGTCTCTGTCCTAAAAGAAAAACAAGTCTCTGTCCTAAAGGAAAAAACAAGTCACTGCCCTGAAGGAAGAACAAGTCTCTGCCCTGAAGGAAGAACAAGTCTCTGCCCTGAAGGAAGGACAAGTCTCTGCCCTGAAGGAAGAACAAGTCTCTGCCCTGAAGGAAAAACAAGTCTCTGCCCTGAAGGAAAAACGGTCTCTGCCCTGAAGGAAGAACATATCTCTGCCCTGAAGGAAGAAAAGTCGCTGCCTTATAGGAAGAACAAGTCACTGCACTGAAGGAAGAACAAGTCGCTGCCTTAAAGGAAGAATAAGTCTCCGCCCTAAAGGAAGAACACATCTCTGCCCTGAAGGAAGAACAAGTCACTCCATTACAGGAAGAACAAGACACTGCCCTGGAGAAAGAACAAGCCGCTGCCTTAACTTAATAGGAAGAACAAGTCGCTGTCTTATAGGAAGAACAAGTTGCTGCCCTGAAGGGAAAACACGTCACTGCCCTGAAGGAAGAACAAGATACTGCCTTGAAACGAAGAACAAGTCAATGCCCTGGCAAAACTGTAACCACTGAATACTGACAGCACAAACGAACACTGACAGCAGGTTTGATTTTACTGTAGATTCATTTTCATTCTGGCCAAGTTAATGACATTTAAACACTGCACTAGTAATCTCATTATGACTTCTGAGAGAAGACTGAGCATTTATAAGACAAATAATTAGTGCTACGATGAACAAGACAATCCAGATACAATTGTTCACAAATGTGCATGTTGTAAGATGGTAACTTGGTGCGTAGACTGTTGTCACATGGCAAGTGATTGCACAACTGCTGCACTCTCTAGGGACGTGTCTCTACTGGTCTTTGTTGTTTCTTTGAATCTACTTGTTTGTTCAGTATGTGTGGAGGTGGGTGTGACTGAGTATGAGTGGAGGTTCAGTATGTGTGGAAAGATACAAAACCAAACAAAAAGTAGAATCAGTGAGCTTCACAGTACAACAAACACAAACGAAACACAGAGCCTTTATCAGCACATACAGAAACAAAATCACAAAAATACACAAAAAGACCTAACTGACGTATCTCGAAGCAGCCACATTGATGTCTTGCCAGTGTAATGAAAAGGCACATGCAGCCCAGGAATAACAAGCCTAAAAATGCCAAGGGTCATAACTCGAAGATATTAGACGAAACTGTGTTGACAGTTCAGTCCCTTATGTGTTTATGGACCCAAGGTGTAAATGAAGCAATTCTCAAGAGACTTGCGAACTGTCGTTGGAGTGGCTAGATGTAATAAGCGTCATCTTCATGTCGTGGACACTTTGGTGATACTGAGAATCTTAAGTGCAATCGTACTGGTTTCATGGCATCATTCTGCACATTCAAAAGAATGGATCTGAGTAGGTGTGGAGTGACACACATGCAAGCATCTGCTGACAGATGATACACAGGAATATGTGTGTGGCTGTCTCAGGACAGTTGAACAAGCAGCTTCTGACAAACGATACACTGGAGTGTGTGTGGCTGTCTCAGGACATTTGAACAAGCAGCAGCTGACAGACGATACACTGGAGTTTTTGTGGCTGTCCCAGGACAGTTGAACAAACAGCAGCTGACAGACGATACATTAGAGTGTGTGTGGCTGTCCCAGGACAGTTGAACAAGCAACAGCTGACAGATACATAAGAGTTTTTGTGGCTGTCCTAGGACAGCTGAACAAGCAACAGCTGACAGATACATAAGAGTTTTTGTGGCTGTCCCAGGACAGTTGAACAAACAGCAGCTGACAGACGATACATTGGAGTGTGTGTGGCTGTCGCAGGATAGTTCAACAAGCAGCAGCTGACAGATACATTGGAGTGTGTATGGCTGTCCCAGGATAGTTGAACAAGCAGCAGCTGTGAGACGATACATTTTGAACAAAAACCACAAATCAAGACAGGCATCTCTCACCTTCTCAGGCATTCAAGCAAGAGCTGGAAGGGACTAGGCTGCCCTACTTTGTTGCCAAGCTCATTGACTCTGGGATCAGTGACTTTAATGTCATCAAAGAACTAGGAAAAAGCAATGACCACTATTTAACAAAATGCTACAGTGCATTTAAAAATTGATAATTTCTCTGTAATTATTTATCACAAGAATGTTATTTCTTGCATGGGTTCTTATTTTTATCTTGACGTTAATGTTTTATGCATAAATAATTGTTGGATGGGCCAGTTGTATCAAAACAGATGTTTTCCTTATTATAATCACTTGAATAATTTTAGTTAGGTGACAACACTAATTTTACAGTACTGACATGAATTACCCTAAAGCTAACCACAGAGGTTAAGGCTTTTACAACTTGTCACAAGTCTTGGAAATGATCCAATACACTCATTTTACAGCTGTTGTGATACTTTCAGTGCTACAGTTGTGCTCTTACGCAGAATTTACGTAAAACACAAGAAACTAATGTTTTGTGATAGATAAACTGGTTACATTTTAACTTTGTGCTGTTTAACTCCTATACAGCAATCCAGCAAGCATCGTCTTTTTTATATATACCTCAAACAAGCAAAAAATGCATTCAAATAATCTGTTTGTTATGCAGGATAAAATTTAACATAATGATGATAATGAAATAATTATCAATATATAATTTTATCCATTTATATTCCACTACAGCTGAGATACAGACAAGACCACATGTTAACAAAATGCTAACAGTTAACCTTAAAGTTTTTATCAATAGAGACAAGACCAGATGTTAACAAAATACTAACAATTAGCGAGTGGTTTTTATCCATACAGACATAACATGTTAACAGTTAACTAGTCATTTTATCCGTACAGACAAAACATCCACGTTAACAAAATGCTAACGGTTAACTAGAGGTTTTATCCATACAGGCAAGACCACATGTTAACAAAATGCTAACAGTTAACTAGTGATTTTATCCATACAGACAACACATTTATTTGTTAACAAAGTACTAACAGTTAAAAAGTGTTTTTACATTTACAGAAAATACATCCACATGTTAACAAAGTGCTAACAGTTAACTAGTGTTTTTTTACATACAGACAATACATCCACATGTTAATAAAATGCTAACAGTTCACTAGTGTTTTTATATGTACAGACAAGACCACAAGTTAACAAAAATGCTAACAGTTAACTAGTGCTTTTGTACATATAAACATTACATCTGATCTGAGTGAGCTACCTACATCCTCTACCAATGTCTGATCAGTCTGATCTACTTTCACTTATCTTCTTCTTCTTTTTCTTATCATTTGCCCAAGTGATGTAATTAAATTGTGCCTGTTTACAGCAAGCTGGGATATCTGTGCAATTCAGCCAAAAAATCCAATTTTACTAACCATTTGTTCACCGGTTAGCTTTCTCGTTTGGTTTCATGGGATATGATTTTGTTTGGCTTCTTCTCTGTCCCTTTACAGGTGTCTGGTCAGCCATTAGGGGAAGGCAAAAGCAGAACATGGGCACTCCCGGCCCTCCAAGCAGGCTTCCATAAATGCACAGCCGACACATGACGCTCTGGTCGTGAGCTCAAACAAGGAATCCTCATATCCTGCCTATGACCGCTTAACCTCACATCCGTATGCTGAACTTCCCACTTGTCACAGGCTGCGCACATTGGAGATCATTAGAAAGCCGCCAGCAGATCCAGAACTTCAACAACTTCTTCTTCTTCTTCTTCGTGTTCACCAGCTGTAAACTCTGGTGCAAAGTTCTGGTTGTTCGTCCATTTCTGGACTGCAGTCCTGTTCCAGAACCTGAGTGTTACGTGTGCATTCGTTTGACAGACCTGACACATTTTTGTGCAGACTGTTGGTTCCTTGCCATTCAGGCAGATGCACTCCGATTGCAAAGGAAGCTACCAATTAGTCGACCCTTACAACATGCTCTTGGGTAAGCAGTGGGTTTTTTCTTGTTTTCCCTATAACAGGGCCCCAGAACCCACACGGGGGCCTACATATATGATTCACTTCACATTGTGTCTACAAGGAACACATATGATTCACTTTACCCTCTGTCTACTTTAACAACTATACAAACAGGAACATTCTTCTTCAGCAGGTTAGACAACTTCAATGTTGTTTTATCTGGAAACTTAGCACGACAGAAGGGAAAAAGCATGCTTAGGGCATGGCTTTCCTTGTCTGGTCCAGACTCAGGTGAATGGGGCCAACGGTAGCGGAAATCTGAGCCTGTCTGTTAAACAGGAGGACTTTTGATGGTCGGATTTCCCGTGTGGGTACCGGGGCCCTGTTATAAGGAAAACAAGAATTGACCCACTGCCTACCCAAAAGCATGTCAATAAGAGTCGACTAACTGGGAGCTTCCTTCGAAGTCAGAGTGCATCTGCCTGAAAGGCAAGGAACCAACAGTCTGCATACAAATTAGTGAGATCTGTCAAACAGATGCACACGCAACACTCAAATCCTGGAACAGGACTGCAGTCCTGAATTGGACGAACAACCAGAACTTTCTGCCAGAGTTTACAGCTGGTGAACACGAAGAAGAAGAAGATGGTCGGATATTTTAAGACTGCTGTTCCGCAGTAGGACATCTGACTCACGAATATTAGCCTAATTAGTTGACTGACAATGGTGAATTCTCATTGTTTACCTCAAGACGATAACGACAACATTCAGAGTTGACAAAGGATGTATGGAGACGGGAACTTTACCTTTAGATATTGCCTACAGGAGATGTTGTTCATCTGAGCTGCGAACAAATCTCTTGGTCCAGGGTCGAGTCTCAGCAGTTCCAACATTCTTTCATGTGCAGATGTTTGAACCACGGTTTGTTATATAGGAGGAAGGTTGGCCAGTGGGCTTCACTCGTGTTCCAAAAGAGTTATCAATAGACGTTCTCATCCAACCTACCAATGGCTGATCTGAGTTATCTACTTACATCTACTCATGTTTAATCTGTGTAATCTGCTTACATATATCCATCTTTTGTGTGTTTCACTTCCACAAAAACTGACTAGACATATAAATGCACTAGCATATTTTATTGTACTCACTGATAGGTCAGAAATATTGGTCTTGATTTCTTGGTCAGATATTTTCTTGAACAGGTCAGGAATGAGAACTCTGAGTGTCTCTTTGGCTGAAAAATATATTCAAAAGTGTGTGCAGGTTGACCAAGTCAGTTGTTCCCACCCTAATCCCCAAGGTACAAGGTCGTGTCAGTAACATATCTATCATTGTTTATCCCTACTTATAGGACAGCTGACATATCTATGATAGTTTATCCCCACTTATAGGTTAGCAGACAATAACATATCTATGACAGTTTATCCTCACTCATAGGACAGCTGACAATAACATATCTATGACAGTTTATCCCCACTCATAGGACAGCTGACAATAACATATCTATGACAGTTTATCCCCACTCATAGGACAGCTGACAATAACATATCTATGACAGTTTATCCTCACTCATAAGACAGGTGACAATAACATATCTATCACAGTTTATCCCCACTCATAAGACAGCTGACAATAACATATCTATGACAGTTTATCCTCACTCATAGGACAGCTGACAATAACATATCTATGATAGTTTATCCCCACTTATAGGTTAGCAGACAATAACATATCTATGATATTTTATACACACTTATAGGACAGCAGACAGTGACATATCATAGTTTACCCCCACTCACATGATAGCTGACAATGACATATCTATGCATAATTTATCCCCACTAACAGGACAGCTGACAATGACATATCTATGCATAGTTTACCCCCACTCACAGGACAGCAGACAATGACATATCTATGCATAATTTACCCCCCACTCACATGACAGCTGACAATGACATATCTATGCATAGTTTACCCCCACTCACAGGACAGCAGACAATGACATACCTATGCATAATTTACCTCCAATAAAATGATAGCTGACAATGACATATCTATGCATAATTTACCCCCACTCACATGACAGCTGACAATGACATATCTATGCATAGTCTACCCCCACTCACAGGACAGCAGACAATGACATATCTATGCATAGTTTACCCCCACTCACAGGACAGCAGACAATGACATATCTATGCATAGTTTACCCCCCACTCACAGGACAGCAGACAATGACATATCTATGCATAGTTTACCCCCACTCACAGGACAGCAGACAATGACATATCTATGCATAGTTTACCCCCACTAACAGGACAGCAGACAGTGACATATCATAGTTTACCCCCACTCACATGATAGCTGACAATGACATATCTATGCATAATTTACCCCCACTAACAGGACAGCAGACAATGACATATCTATGCATAATTTACCCCCACTAACAGGACAGCAGACAATGACATATCTATGCATAGTTTACCCCCACTCATATGACAGCAGACAATGACATATCTATGCATAGTTTACCCCCACTCACAGGACAGCTGACAATGACATATCTATGCATAGTTTACCCCCACTCACATGACAGCTGACAATGACATATCTATGCATAATTTACCCCCCACTCACATGACAGCTGACAATGACATATCTATGCATAGTTTACCCCCACTCACAGGACAGCAGACAATGACATACCTATGCATAATTTACCCCCAATAAAATGATAGCTGACAATGACATATCTATGCATAATTTACCCCCCACTCACATGACAGCTGACAATGACATATCTATGCATAATTTACCCCCCACTCACATGACAGCTGACAATGTCATATCAATGCATAATTTACCCCCCACTCACATGACAGCAGACAATGACATATCTATGCATAATTTACCCCCCACTCACATGACAGCAGACAATGACATATCTATGCATAATTTACCCCCCACTCACATGACAGCAGACAATGACATATCTATGCATAATTTACCCCCCACTCACATGACAGCTGACAATGACATATCTATGCATAGTTTACTCCCACTCACAGGACAGCAGACAATGACATATCTATGCATAATTTACCCCCACTCACAGGACAGCTGACAATGACATATCTATGCATAGTCTACCCCCACTCACAGGACAGCAGACAATGACATATATATGCATAGTTTACCCCCACTCACAGGACAGCAGACAATGACATATCTATGCATAGTTTACCCCCACTCACATGACAGCTGACAATGACATATCTATGCATAGTTTACCCCCACTCACAGGACAGCAGACAATGACATATCTATGCATAGTTTACCCCCACTCACATGACAGCTGACAATGACATATCTATGCATAGTTTACCCCCACTCACAGGACAGCAGACAATGACATATCTATGCATAGTTTACCCCCACTCACAGGACAGCAGACAATGACATATCTATGCATAGTTTACCCCCACTCACATGACAGCTGACAATGACATATCTATGCATAGTTTACCCCCACTCATATGACAGCTGACAATGACATATCTATGCATAGTTTACCCCCACTCACAGGACAGCAGACAATGACATATCTATGCATAATTTACCCCCACTCACAGGACAGCTGACAATGACATATCCTTTTAGAAAAAAAAATATATATATATCTATAACAACAACCTACACAGAATAAAACAACTACTCAGAACTAAAATAACCACCCACACAGAACTAAAATAACCACCCACACAGAACTAAAATGTTATCTTCATGTTCAGCAGCTGTAAACACCAGTTGAAAGTTCTGGTTGCTCATCACTTCTGAAACCTGAGTGTTTGCATGCACATCTGTTTTACAGATCTGGCTTGTTTGTATGCAGACTCTCATTCAGAAGCACTTTGACTTCAAAGGAAACGCCGCTAATTACCCATCTCAAACAGAACTGAAGCAATCCATGAAAAACTAAAACCACCACCCTTATGGAACTAAAGCAACCACTCATGCAGAACCAAAGCAATCCACATACCTGCCTCCTGTTTTGCCACTTTCTTGGAAGAGGCATATCCGGTGCCGTACTCAATGTTGCTGATTGTCACTGTAGCCCCATATGGAGTTTTAGAGTTTTCTAGTTGACAAGGGCAGACAACAATTTATCAGAGGGGCAACTCCAAAAGGGAACATTTAAATGTCATGGGATTCACTACAATTACCTACGTGCTAGCAGAGAGAACATTTAAATGTCATGAGATTCACTACAATTACCTATGTGCTAGCAGACAACATTTAAATGTCATGGGATTCACTACAATTACCTACGTGCTAGCAGACAGAACATTTAAATGTCATGAGATTCACTACAACTACCTACGTGCTAGCAGACAACATTTAAATGTCATGGGATTCACTACAATTACCTACGTGCTAGCAGACAGAACATTTAAATGTCATGGGATTCACTACAATTACCTACGTGCTAGCAGAGAGAACATTTAAATGTCATGGATCACTTCAATTACCTACGTGCTAGCAGACAGAACATTTAAATGTCATGGGATTCACTACAATTACCTACGTGCTAGCAGACAAAACATTTAAATGTCATGGGATTCACTACAAGTACCTACGTGCTAGCAGACAGAACATTTAAATGTCATGGGATTCACTACAATTACCTACGTGCTAGCAGACAAAACATTTAAATGTCATGGGATTCACTACAACTACCTACGTGCTAGCAGACAACATTAAAATGTCATGGGATTCACTACAATTACCTACGTGCTAGCAGACAGAACATTTAAATGTCATGGGATTCACTACAAGTACCTACGTGCTAGCAGACAGAACATTTAAATGTCATGGGATTCACTACAATTACCTACGTGCTAGCAGACAGAACATTTAAATGTCATGGGATTCACTACAACTACCTACGTGCTAGCAGACAGAACATTTAAATGTCATGGGATTCACTACAACTACCTACGTGCTAGCAGACAGAATCAGTAACTTCAATAAGGATGATGATGCTGACTGCAATGGTAATCTTGCTGATTACCAAAATCAATGAAAAATATTTGAGGTTAAATGTATGTTCTGAGTCACCAGTGAATATATTGTCATGTCATATTGGACCAGTCAACCAACATACAGTGTCATGTCACATTGGACCAGGCAACCAACATACAGTGTCATGTCATACTGGACCAGTCAACATACAGTGTCATGTCATACTGGACCAGTCAACATACAGTGTCATGTCATAGAACACAGAGAATATACCCAGCACATAGAACACAGAGAATATACCCAGCTCATAGAACACAGAGAATATACCCAGCACATAGAACACAGACAATATACCTAGCACATAAAACACAGACAATATACCCAGCACATAGAACACAGAGAATATACCCAGCACATAGAACACAGAGAATATACCCAGCTCATAGAACACAGACAATATACCCAGCACATAGAACACAGAGAATATACCCAGCTCATAGAACACAGAGAATATACCCAGCTCATAAAACAGAGAGAATATACCCAGCTCATAGAACACAAGACAATATCCCCAGCACATAGAACACAGAAAATATACCCAGCTCATAAAACACAGAGAATATACCCAGCACATAGAACACAGACAATATACCCAGCTCATAGAACAGAGAGAATATACCCAGCTCATAGAACAGAGAGAATACACCCAGTTCTTAGAATACAGAGAATAAACCCAGCTCACACAACACACAGAATATACCTAGCACACAGAACTTACCCAGCGCCTAGAACATGGAGAATTTACCTAATTTCTAGAACAAAGAGAACTTACCCAGCTCCTTAAACACGTACAATGGCTGTATCTTGAGTGTGCGCTGCATGTACTCATGAAGGATACACAGATACGACTTGCCAGTTGGGTTCAGGATAAATTCTGTAATTTTTCAACAAAAATAAATATTATCCGTGTCATCATGTCTGCTAAATCAATCAGGAAACCCCCAGCCCCAGATGACTATTTTATTATGGAAAGATCAAAATAAGTAATTATCCTCCGCCTCAGAACAGGGCACAACTGATTACGTAACCACATGTACACAAAATCCAAGATAGGCGTGTATCAGCCATGTGCACCTGTGGAAAAGTGCCCAAGACAGCAGAGCACGTACTCCAGGACTGCACCGAATTTGACACACTGAGGCAAACCTTTAGGTCAGAAAGAACAACAGTGGAACGTAAACCCTATGGACCACTGAATGAACTAACAACGACAGTGAAATTTATACAAAAGACAAAATTGCTGATATAGACAACTTATTTAAGGCGAACAAAAGAATAACAAGAAGAAGATCATGTCTGGTGAGCTAGCTCAATGCTGTACAGCACAACAGTTGTCTATAACTGGCGCACAACTATGTCTGATGCGCCAGAACCACTCTATACTTGAGTCAAGAATTGACATTACAGCACTCGGGGCATTCCCATGGATGCTCCGTCCTCATTTTCAGCAGCCAGCGTAGAGTTCCAATACTGATGGTACCAATCACAATCTGGTTAAATGCCTGTCTTGCCTGTCCTCTGAGTGTAGTCAGCCGGCCAGACCCTCTGGTTACACCCAAGTGCCTCATTCTCTCCAGGCCATAATAATCTTCTTTCTCTACTGATTCCATTGCTTGTTCCCAAAGGGCCTTGACCACATCTGCCCTGTCATGTATCAAAATCTACACTTGAGATACAGTTACGGCCATGTTTTCCACACAGCCTAAGTAGAAGTAAAATGCAAGTTCATACAAATAAGGGCATGGATCAGCAGATGATAATGAGAGATGGCCAACAACTGGCAGACAGTAATCACAGAGATACCTCAACAAGTAACCAGTCTTCTATCAATGGTTTTCTTTGACTATCTTATCTGAAGGTATCCACCTTTTGGTTGGGTGTGTGTGCAAACACACACCTGGAGAATCTATATATATATATATATATATATATATATATATATATATATATATATATATATATATATATATATATATATATATATATATATATATATATATATATATATATATATATATATATATATATATATATATATATACACACACACTCACACACTGCCAGAAATGATCTCCCTTCAAACAATTCTCTATATATGAGTAAGTCACAAACGGTTATTTAAAAAAAAAAAAAATAAAGACAATCAAAACCATTTATTTTTACACATACACTGCCACTTTATTTCTCAACACAATTTCACCAACATTGATGCATTTGTCCCATCGTTTTTATCAGTCAACCCAAACCTGCTGCATAGAAATGCGTGCTCTGTTTTCTGAACCATATTTTCACTGCACATTCAATTTCTGAGTCATTAGCGAAATGTTTCCCGCCAAGGTGGGTTTTCAGTGGGCCAAAAAGGTGGAAATGGCTAGGGGCTAATTTAGGGTTGTAAGGTGGATATTCCAGAAGTTCCCACCTAAGATGGTTAATTGTCTCCTGAGTTAACCGAGCTGTATGTGGTCTGGTATTGTCATGAAGGAGCAGTAGTACTCTAATCAGCAGACCTGGATGTTTTCTTTAAACTGCATCAGGAAGCATTGATAGAACTGAACAGTATGAATCAGCATTCACACCATCAACTCTTTTTTTTTTGAAAATTAGTTAAAAGCACTCCAGAACACTGTCAGCATAACCTCCCCTTACTGATGGCGTAACCTTACATTTTTGAACACAAGGCGAAGAAGGATGTTTCCATTGCAATGAAGCACACTTTGATTCGGGCTGGTAGTGATGCACCCATGATTCATCCCCAGTAATAATCCTTTTCAGCATGTCTTGTCCTTCATCCGTGTATCGACATAGATGCTACAAGGTCAAGCCTAATCGGTTAATTTTGTGTTCGTCAATTGTCTGGGTACCCACCTTGAGCACACTTTCTCAAATTTCAATTGATCATGCAATATGTTGTATGCTGAACCATGTGAGCACCCTATTGCAGCTGCTACAGACCCAACCATTACTCGCCTGTCACCTCTAATCATCTCCTCCACCCGCTGCAGGAATGCGTCTGTTGCAATCTCAATCTCAGCTTAATAATTTTTTTTACCCAGCTATGCACCGCTATACAGGATAAATATTTGTCAGCAGAAACAGGAAGCATTTCCTTAAAAATGTCCTTTAAAGGCAACCTCCCCCCCCCCCCCAAAAAAAAAACACAAGTTGTTCTTTGAGGGTACACTTCGTTAGTATAGTCGCCGTTTTGTTTCTGTGTTGCAAATGTGCATGCAACTCCTAGCGCTACCTAACAAACAGATACATTCAGTTCAATGTTGCTGTCAATTAATGACACCTTTAGAAACCACCAACTACATTTACTGCCACCCCATTACCATTTGTGACTGACTTATTGACTTCCCCTTGTATCAGCCTACTGATCCCACTTCTTGCCACCAACCACCAAATCCTCAAATCTCAAACTAAAACACTTCCCTCTCTTCTGACCAATCTCTCAATTCTCTCACTATAGTGCTTCCCTCTCTTCTTGTGATGCTCCCCCATATCCTCACATCTCAGACTAAAGTACTCCGCCTCTCTTCTTGTTAATCTCTCCCCCATTTTCACATCTCATTCTAAAGTAATCCGCCTCTCTTCTTGTTAATCTCTCCCCCATCCTCACATCTCATTCTAAAGTACTCCGCCTCTCTTCTTGTTAATCTCTCCCCCATCCTCACATCTCATTCTAAAGTACTCTGCCTCTCTTCTTGTTAATCTCTTCCCCATCCTCACATCTCATTCTAAAGTACTCTGCCTCTCTTCTTGTGATGCTCCCCCCATATCCTCACATCTCATTCTAAAGTACTCCGCCTCTCTTCTTGTTAATCTCTTCCCCATCCTCACATCTCATACTAAAGTACTCTGCCTCTCTTCTTGTTAATCTCTTCCCCATCCTCACATCTCATTCTAAAGTACTCTGCCTCTCTTCTTGTGATGCTCCCCCCATCTCATTCTAAAGTACTCCGCCTCTCTTCTTGTTAATCTCTTCCCCATCCTCACATCTCATTCTGAAGTACTCCGACTCTCTTCTTGTAATGCTCCCCCCATATCCTCACATCTCATTCTAAAGTACTCCGCCTCTCTTCTTGTTAATCTCTCCCCCATCCTCACATCTCATTCTAAAGTACTCCACCTCTCTTCTTGTTAATCTCTCCCCCATCCTCACATCTCATTCTAAAGTACTCCGCCTCTCTTCTTGTTAATCTCTTTCCCTTTCCTCACATCTCATTCTAACGTACTCCGCCTCTCTTCTTGTTAATCTCTTCCCCTTTCCTCACATCTCATACTAAAGTACTCCGCCTCTCTTCTTGTTAATCTCTTCCCTATCCTCACATCTCATTCTAAAGTACTCCGCCTCTCTTCTTGTAATGCTCCCCCCATATCCTCACATCTCATTCTAAAGTACTCCGCCTCTCTTCTTGTTAATCTCTTCCCCATCCTCACATCTCATTCTAAAGTACTCCACCTCTCTTCTTGTTAATCTCTCCCCCATCCTCACATCTCATTCTAAAGTACTCCGCCTCTCTTCTTGTTAATCTCTTCCCCTTTCCTCACATCTCATTCTAAAGTACTCCGCCTCTCTTCTTGTTAATCTCTTCCCCTTTCCTCACATCTCATTCTAAAGTACTCCGCCTCTCTTCTTGTTAATCTCTTCCCCATCCTCACATCTCATTCTAAAGTACTCTGCCTCTCTTCTTGTGATGCTCCCCCCATATCCTCACATCTCATTCTAAAGTACTCCGCCTCTCTTCTTGTTAATCTCTTCCCCATCCTCACATCTCATTCTGAAGTACTCCGCCTCTCTTCTTGTGATGCTCCCCCCATATCCTCACATCTCATTCTAAAGTACTCCGCCTCTCTTCTTGTTAATCTCTCCCCCATCCTCACATCTCATTCTAAAGTACTCCACCTCTCTTCTTGTTAATCTCTCCCCCATCCTCACATCTCATTCTAAAGTACTCCGCCTCTCTTCTTGTTAATCTCTTCCCCTTTCCTCACATCTCATTCTAAAGTACTCCGCCTCTCTTCTTATTAATCTCTTCCCCTTTCCTCACATCTCATACTAAAGTACTCCGCCTCTCTTCTTGTTAATCTCTTCCCCATCCTCACATCTCATTCTAAAGTACTCCGCCTCTCTTCTTGTTAATCTCTCCCCCATCCTCACATCTCATTCTAAAGTACTCCGCTTCTCTTCTTGTTAATCTCTTCCCCATCCTCACATCTCATTCTAAAGTACTCAGCCTCTCTTCTTGTTAATCCCTTCCCCTTTCCTCACATCTCATACTTAAGTACTCCGCCTCTCTTCTTGTTAATCTCTCCCCCATCCTCACATCTCATACTAAATTACTCCGCCTCTCTTCTTGTTAATCTCTCTCCCATCCTCACATCTCAGACTAAAGTACTCATTTCTCTTCTTGCCATTCTCTCCCCCATCCTCACATCTCATACTAAGGTACTCCACCTCTCTTCTTGTTAATCTCTCCTCCATCCTCACATCTCAGACTAAAGAACTCACCTCTCTTCTTGCCATTCTCTCCCCCATCCTCACATCTCAGACTAAAGAACTCACCTCTCTTCTTGCCATTCTCTCCCCCATCCTCACATCTCAGACTAAAGAACTCACCTCTCTTCTTGCCATTCTCTCCCCCATCCTCACATCTCAAGTTGCCTGGGATAGGGCATGTGATGAGCTTTGTCGAGGGGGGCTGCAACAAGTTAGTTTTAAAAAACCAGGCTATAAATGTAAGCTTTAGCCAGGATAACAAGAATATGGATGTAAGCTTTAACTACAGAAAACCAGGATAACAAGGATGTGGGTGCAATTTGACTATAGAAAAACCGGATAAAAAGAATGTAGGCAAAAGTTTCACTAAAGAAAACCAGGATAACAAGAATGTGAGTGTAAGTTTGACAAAGAATAAACCAGGATAACAAGGATTTGGGTGTAAGGTTGACTGCAGATAACCAGGATGTGGATGTAAGCTTAAACGACAGAAAACCAGAATAACAAGGATGTGGATGTGAGCTTTAACTACAGAAAACCAGAATAACAAACAAGGATGAGGATGTAAGGTTTGACTACAGAAAAAGTAACAATGTACAGGAATTTTACAGGCAGGCAGGTTCAGTGCGAAGACAATGGCCTGAATCATTGCAGAAGTCCACTGTGCATGGCGTCACCTTTATTTTTGTTCCGGGACACGCAGGCGTCGATGGAAATGAAAGAGCTGACAGGTTGGCTGGATCCGCTATCACTACCGACGGTCAGCCTATGGATCACGCTGATATTATCAATGCCCTCAGAGAAATGGGAAGGATAGAGGACTTTGGTGGCAGTGAATCCACATCACTCGCCAGAATGGCAGGCTTGGGAATTAAGATCGGAACAGCAAAAAACGAGACGCACATCAGACACGTCAGAAGACTTGTTAATCAACATAGAACTAGTACTATTAGCCATCGGACGTTGGGGTTCATACTGAGGGGAGGTTCTGAGCACCTATGGACATGTCCAGAGTGCAATGATGATAACCCAGCTAACTAACTAACTAGGAATTTATATGACTGGCTGACTGAGGCAACAACCAGCCTTTGTTGTTTCTTTTCTCTACAGAAAGGACAAACATCACTTCGGGAAAACATTTTAACAAACACACTCAGTCATCATCATCAAGTGCCATGCCAAGAAGTGGAAATGATCTGTTCTAGATTAAAAATAAATGAGACTTGACAAACACTGATGAAGTTGACAGTGACCTGACAAACATTTGTGAATGTACAGCTAACCTGTGACCTGACAAACATTTGTGAATGTACAGCTAACCTGTGACCTGTCAAACATTTGTGAATGTACAGCTAACCTGTGACCTGACAAACATTTGTGAATGTACAGCTAACCTGTGACCTGTCAAACATTTGTGAATGTACAGCTAACCTGTGACCTGACAAACATTTGTGAATGTACAGCTTACATGAGACTTGACAAAGACTGGTAAATATACAGTTAACTGAGACTTGACAAAGACTGGTAAATATACAGTTAACTGAGACTTGACAAAGACTGGTAAATATACAGTTAACTGAGACTTGACAAAGACTGGTAAATATACAGTTAACTGAGACTTGACAAAGACTGGTAAATATACAGTTAACTGAGACTTGACAAAGACTGGTAAATATACAGTTAACTGAGACTTGACAAACACTGGTAAATATACAGTTAACCGAGACTAGACAAACACTGGTAAATATACAGTTAACCAATACTTGACAAACACTGGTAAATATACAGTTAACCAATACTTGACAAACACTGGTAAATATACAGTTAACCACTACTTGACAAACACTGGTAAATATACAGTTAACCAATACTTGACAAACACTGGTAAATATACAGTTAACCAATACTTGACAAACACTGGTAAATATACAGTTAACCAATACTTGACAAACACTGGTAAATATACACTCAGACTTGACAAACACCTGGAAAGAAGGAAGGCGATGACGGACACAAAAACCTGGAAAGAATGATGGCGATGATGAACACAAAAACATGGCAAGAAATGAAAATGAGGCAAGGCAACTGGTGGCAGACTGAACATGACATTCTGCTGGGCTATAGCATTCAGTGATTGTCTGTGTGTAAACTACACAGACTTCTGTTCAAAGCCGCTTGTATCTGTGGCTAAAATCATTATAATCTCTCTATCCTTTTATTGTACTTCTTCTTCTTCTTCTTGGTCTTGTTCCAGAACTTGAGTTTTGTGTGCAAACCCATTTGACTTCTTCTTCTTTGCATTCACCAGCTGTAAACTCTGATGGAAAGTTCTGGATGTTCATCCACTTCTGAACTGCAGTCCTGTACCAGAACCATTTGTGTGCAGACTGTTGGTTCCTTGCCTCTCAGGCAGATGCACTCCGACTTCAAAGGAAGCTCCCAATTAGTCAACTCTTATGACATGCTTTTGGGTAGGCAATGGGTCTATTCTTGTTTTCCCTATAAAAGAGCCTCGGAGCCCACGCGAGGGTAATCCGTTTGACTAGTCTGGCTCTTCTGTATGCAGACTTTCAGTTCCTGACCTCTCAACCAGGAGCACCACTGGGACTTTGCACCCCTCAATTAGTTATCTTTTACAACGTACTTGTTAGAAGGGGCAGTAAGTCTATTCTGTTTCTCCTCAAACTAGGGCCGCAGAACCTACACAGGGAGATACTGGACCACTTTGGGTCTTATCATCATCTCTCTACCCATCCTGACAGTGTTCTCCATTATTTCGCTATTATCATTATATCTCTAACCATTCTGACAACACTTTCCATTATTTAGTTGTTATCATACCTCTAACCATTCTGACAGTGCTCTCCATTATATGGCTGTTATCATATCTCTAATTATTCTGGCAGTGCTCTCCGTTATTTGGTTGTTATCATCATATCTCTAACCATTCTGACAGTGCTCTCCATTATATGGCTGTTGTCATCATATCTTTAACTGTGTGGTCAAAATGGACGCTAGGCACGGCCACTGTTTTCAGCAATGGCAAATTTTTATGCTTCTGCCAGACGGTGACCATTGCATTTGTAGACTGAAAGGATAAAGTTTCGTTGCCCAGCTTCTGAGTTGAGTGCATGGTGTGACACTGAGCTGCGGATTTCGTTTGGAATGTTTTTCGACCGTGACCAACGTGGTGGTGTGAATTGTAGATTCAGAACATGGTGCCATGCCGGTTGTCGCAATATTGGTGGTGCCCTTATGTGATTAAAATTGATCGCGTGTGCATCTGCTGATCTGTTGGTGACTTCTGCTAGTGCTACCATCCATGATGAACTGCATTTCTCATGTCGGACTGTTTGTGTTAGCACTTTGGATGGCTACCGTATGCTTTAATGTGTGTGTATGCTAATGCATATGCTAGACAGCAGTCTGTCAATCTTTCCACAAGGAATTGTGATAAACATTCTGTGTGTTTTTCATTGGCAGAGGAGCGCAGCAACTATGGGGCGACCCCTTTGCTATGAAGCTGAAATTAAGATTACCTGATTACCAGATATCTCTAACCATTCTGACAGCGCTCTCCATATATGGCTGTTATCATCATATCTCTATCCATTCCAACAGTGCTCTCCATATATGGCTGTTATCATCATATCTCCAATCATTTTTGCAGTGCTCTCTATTATATGGCTTTTTCATCATATCTCTAATCATTTTTGCAGTGCCCTCTATTATATGGCTTTTTCATCATATCTCTAATCATTTTTGCAGTGCTCTCCATTATATGGCTGTTATCATCATATCTCTATCCATTCTCACAGTGCCTGTCATTATATGGTTGTTATTAAAAATGTGTTTGAAATAGCCAGGTAATATGACAAGTGCATACCAGTTCTGGGCGGTTCCGTCTACTCCTCTCTTCTATATGTCGCCGTCTTTCACGCCAAGATCTGTGTAGAGAAGAATGTTCAACATTTGCAAGTTTGGATTAGTTCTCATTCAATACTGAAACCTGACTGCTTCAGAAAATCACACACCAAATGGCCTGAAATAACATATCAAACTACCCAATCACACACCAAATGGCCTGAAATAATGCATTCAACTACCCAATCACACACCAAATGGCCTGAAATAATGCATCAAACTACCCAATCACACATCAAATGACCTGAAATAACGCATTCAACTACCCAATCACACACCAAATGGCCTGAAATAATGCATCAAACTACCCAATCAAACATCAAATGGACTGAAATAATGCATTCAACTACCCAATCACACACCAAAGGGCCTGAAATAACGCATTCAACTACCCAATCACACACCAAATGGCCTGAAAAAACGCATCAAACTGCCTAGTCAAACATCAAATGGCCTGAAATAACGCATTCAACTACCCAATAACACACCAAATGGCCTGAAATAATGCATCAAACTGCCCTGTCACACACCAAAAAACCTGAAATAACGTATCAAACTACCCAATCACACACCAAATGGCCTGAAATAACGCATCAAACGACCCAATCACACAACAAATGGCCTGGAATAACACATCAAACTGCCTGATCACACATCTGATCTTTCACTAAACTTGAGCAGATTTTCACTCAACATTGGAAAGACATTCTCTTGCCAAACTAGACCAGGACATTCTGTCGCCAACCCTTACCAGACATTCTCTCAACAAGAGCTCACCTGTATTTTTTTACCTCCAGTGTTCTGAACTGAAACAGTTGGGAACAATAACTGTGAACAGTATGACTGTCTGAAATATACAAACATAGAACTGTATGAAATACTGAATACATAACACTGAAACACTGAGCACAGAACTGTCTCAGATATATACAATAAAAGAATAGTCTGACTGTCTGAAATATACAATCATAGAATAGTCTGACCACCTGAAATATAAAATGACAGAACAGTCTGAATGTCCAAAAATACAACAGAAAAGAATGGTCTGATTGTCAATGAGGCACTAAATAAAAGTAACACACAATGACATGTCATTAAAACACAAAGTAACACATGACATAATAGTAAAAAAAACAAAAGCATGTCAGTGAGAAACTAACATGTCAGCATGTTTCTGTAGTTTCAGTAGCCAACAGATCAAATGATGTGGCTAAACAACAAAACTGGCGACAGATAGGGCACCACAGACAACAATATGTACAGACAAAGTGGTAACAGAGCCAGACTACACAGAAGATGGACAGTGGAAATATCGTAGACACTGAAAAGTATTTTATATGAAGCGAAACAGAAGGGCTTGTTCCGGAGATTTTTTCCTGGCCTGATGCTACGAGGCATTTCAGGAGTAGAGGAAAGAAGAAGTAGAAGAAGAAGAAGAAGAAGAAGAAGAAGACTGAAACTAAATACTGACACAACATACACAGTGACAAGTTATCAGCCTCCCGTGGAGACGAATGAAGACCTACCTAAAAGTGACTCTTTAGCTCTTTCTTCTGCAGATTTGATCTTGACCTCTGCTGCATGCATCTTCAGTTTCTCGTTGGCACTAGCGTGGCCAGCAACTATGGTAGACAAACAACCAGCACTGGTCAACAACATGTTTTCTCAAGTATACAAGAGCAATCTACAACACAACTGAGGCTGTCACATTTATGAGGAGCACATTAAACAATGGTCAGAAGACAGTGTGTAGTCAACAGATTATAAATCTGGCTGAAAACTTTCCATAAACAATGTTCAGTCAAAAGATTAGAATCTGACTGTAAACTTTACACAGACAATATTTAGTCAACAGATTAGAATCGGGCTGTAAACTTTCCATTCACAATTTTTAATCAACAAATCAGAATCTGGGTGTAAACTTTCCACAAACAATGTGTGGTCAACAGAGTAGAATCTGGCTGTAAACTTGCCACAATGTGTACTCAACAGAGTAGAATCTGGCTGTAAACTTACCTCAATGTGTACTCAACAGATTAGAATCTGGCTGTAAACTCTCCACAATGAGTACTCAACAGATTAGAATCTGGCTGTAAACTTGCCAGAATGAGTACTCAACATATTAGAATCTGGCTGTAAACTCTCAACAAACAATGTGTACTCAACAGATTAGAATCAGCTTGTGACATTCACTCAATCTATGAACACATTCAACTCAGACATTCTAATGTAAAGGGATATGTCGCTCACATCGAAAAACAAGACTGAGCTTTTCTCAATTGCTCCGGGTTTAAATAATCTATCTTCCTCCTTGTGCACTCTGAAGCTTCACTAACAGTTTCATGCTTTCTTCGTGTGGCACAGCTTGTCCTACCTGCATGCTCTGGTATCACCCAAATCATACATTTTACACATTATCATCATCAAGTGCCTTGCCAGCTGGCATTGGAGTTCATGCATCTCCACAGAACTCTGTCTTTGGTGTTCTGGACCAACTGCACTGATAGTTCTCCATGCCATTGTCTTAAGCCATCCACCATATAATACACATACATTTTATTTAATAACTTATGTCATCCATTCATGTACTTGCTCATAATTTATGTTTAGTGGCTGTTGTCCTTATGTTCAAAATGTCCCAACAATGTGAAAATAACTCTCTACAAGGACCTACTCAATGTGGCTAGACATCATAGAACAAGGACCCACACAATGTGGCTAGACATCACAGAACAAGGACCTACTCAATGTGGCTAGACATCACAGAACAAGAACCCACACAATGTGGCTAGACATCATAGAACAAGGACCCACACAATGTGGCTAGACATCATAGAACAAGGACCTACTCAATGTGGCTAGACATCATAGAACAAGGACCTACTCAATGTGGCTAGACATCATAGAACAAGGACCTACTCAATGTGGCTAGACACGAGAGAGAGTCAACATCACAGAACAAGGACCTACCAACTGCGACTAGACATCAGAGATAAAATCACAGAACAAGGACCCAACAACTGTGACTACACATTAGAGATACCATCATAGAACAGGGACCTAACAACTGTGACTAGACATTAGAGATACCATCACAGAACAAGGACCTATCAACTGTGACTAGACAGAGACAACATCACAGAGCAAGGACCTACCAACTGCAGCTAACATTAGTGATAACATCACAGAGCACGGACCTACTAACTGCAGCTAACATTAGAGATAACATCACAGAGCAAGGACCTACCAGCTGTGACTAGACAGAGATAATATCACAGAACAAGGACCTGCCAGCTTTGGCTAGACATCAGAGATATCACAGAACAAGGACCTACCAACTGTGACTAGACATTACAGACAACATCACAGAACAAGAACCTACCAACTGTGTCTAGACATTAGAGATAACATCACAGAACAAGGACCTACCAACTGTGACCAGACAGAGATATCATCACAGAACAAGGACCTACCAACTGTGACTAGACATTACAGACAACATCACAGAACAAGGACCTACCAACTGTGACCAGACAGAGATAACATCACAGAGGAAGGACCTACCAACTGTGGCAAACATTAGAGATAATATTACAGAATAAGGACCCACACAATGTGCTAGACATAAGAGAGACAACATCACAGAACAAGGATTTACCAACAGTGGCCAGTCATGAGATATATGGGCTACAGGGATCAACTGTATGGCTAGGTCTGTGACATGTTCATACAACAAGAACCTACCATTTGATGCCTCTGCGATGCCTAATGGTTTGACAGCAATGTTGTTATCTGTGGGCCAGGCCACAGCTCCACCGCCGTCCAGCTTCCTCAGCTTTCCAGCTCGTTTGTTCTTCAGTGACTCTATCTTACGCTTGATTGTAGCTAAAGAGTTACTGCTGCTGGTGACCAGCTCTGAGGGTTCCGAGCTACTAGTGACCTCCTCTCTGACGACATGGCCTGCACAGTTGCTGCTACAAGTGGTCACATCAATATTAGCCTTCTGTTCACAGCTGGGCATGCCAGACTGACTGGGCATAGTCTGGGGGGAACCAGACTCTGGCAACACAATGTTTACATCTTCCACAATCTCCCCTTCCTCCAGACAGTCTGGCTCTTCTCTGGGATTCAAAGTCAGGGTCACGCAGGGATCACTGGATTCACAGGTGGATGTGGTCAATGTGGCTGTGAATGGACTGCTCGAGCTCACTTCTCTAGGCTCAGCTGGCAAGGCATCAGGCAAAACTGTCCTGCTGTTGCAACCTAAGGCATGAGCAGGTCTCTCTCCATGAACTTCCAGACAGGAACTGTCCAAGCTAGACGAATCAAAGCTGACAGCTATATTGTCTCCTTCAGGTGACTGAGGGAAGCCAAGGTTGCCAGTGACAGTGCTGTCCTTGAACAACTTGACCTGGTCATCAATGGTACTGAACTCTGCGGTTCCTGTATGCAGAGCCTCTTGCTGACTCTCCAAAGGACACTTTTGGAATGATTCTTGTGAGACTACCCAAAGCTTGCGTGGTGATGGCTTGGGGTCTGTAGTTGCTGGACATAAGGAAACTGTGTGACCAGCTGTCGTTGCTTTAACAGCCTGGCTGTGTGGATGGACATCTACAGAGATGTTTCCGGTGCCATGAGAAACTTCCATGGGAGTTGTGTCCCTGAAGACATCGCCTTCTTTCCCAGGCTTGGAGTTACCTGGCAGGAATGCAGGAGGTCAGATACTCAGAATACTTCGTACAATCATACACTACTAAACCATGAGACAATCATATACCATCAGATAATACAATCAAAACAGATCATAGTACAATCATTCACAATCAAACAGAACAAACATACACAAACAGATCAAAGTAAAATCATATACCATCAAAAAAAATACAATGACATCTACCAGATAACGTAATCACAGATGATCAGAATCTTATATAAGCATCCACAATCAGACAATAATACAATCACGGTACACTCATATACCATCAGATACAGATACAATCATACATTAAAACAAAAACACATCAGATTATACAATCAAATATAGCAAAATGGCATTGAGTAATACTAAGATCACACCCCCCCCCCCCCCCAAACCATCTCATATGTTTCAGTTCACCTCAAATATGTTCTTGGCTAGACAACTTTCAGTAGATGAAGTTTCCACAATCTTTCCTTAGAGTTTCCACAATCTTTCCTTAGAGTTTCCACAATCTTTCCTTAGAGTTTCCTCAATCTTTCCTTAGAGTTTCCACAATCTTTCCACAATCTTTCCTTAGAGTTTCCACAATCTTTCCTCACATACCAAGCTGATCCCCCAGTCTCTTTTCCCATACCAACCTGATCCCACAATCTATCTGCACATACCAACCTCAACCCACAATCTCTTCGCATATATCACCTTGATACCACAATCTCCTCACACATACCAATCTGACCCCACACATACCAACCCGATCCCACACAATCTCCCCTCACATACCAACATGATCCCACAATCTCTCAACACCAACCTGATTCCTTGTCTAGTTGTCTGCGGTACTGCAGGCAAGGAATAGCGGATAACGGGATGTCATGTGCCTGCAGGTGAACAAACATGCTGGTTACACCACATCAAACTTACACACAATGACAGTTACACTACATCAAACTTACAAATACGATACTAACATCAGATCAAACCTATACATGATGATAGTTACATCACATCAAACCTATTCATGATGACAGTTACATCACATGAAGCCTGCATATGATGATGGTTACATGACATCAAACCTACACATGATAGTTAGATCACACAAAACTTACACATGATGATAGTTAAATCACATCAAACCTACACATGATAGTTACATCACATCAAGCCTGCATATGCTGATAGTAACATCACATCAGACCTACACATGATGATAGTTGTGACAGTTACATCCTTCCATCAATTGAAGACAACATATAAAAGGATATGCAAAACACACAACTGAACACAACACATACAGAAGGACATAATACAACAAAGAAACAAACGATGACAACACTTATAGGACATATTAAGCAAACAAATCAAGGCAACACATACAGAAGGACATATAAAACTAACAACTGATAACAAAAGGACATATAGACATTTAAAACAAACAACTAAAGATAACACTGAGAAAGACAAAACTATCAAACTGAAGACACACGAATTATGTGAATGACATCACAAGAATGTATGGCTGGTTTATGAGTGACAACATAAGAACACATGTGTGGCTGTTTTGTGAGTGACAATGTAAGAACATTACGTATGTACAATTGGTATGTAAATTACAAGGACAACAAACCCGGGCGCTGGCTGAGCCTAACGAGTACGGCCTAGCCATTGTACACACTCTAGTCTCCTTGTGCAAGTAGACAGGCATGCCGCAGTTATGGGTCACACACACCCAACCTTCTGGCAGGATATCAAACGGATCTGACTCAAATTCTGAAATAAGCATAGATCTCATATTTGAAATAATCACAGTATGAGATGTGTAAAAAGCTCCATGTCAACACACAAGTAGAAATGTAAGGATGGCTACATTTTAACACATCCCCTCCAGCAAAGATGTAAGAATGGTTACACATAAAACACACTTCCTCCAGCAGAGATGTAAGAATGGCTACATGTAAAACACACTCCAGGGGAGATGTAAGGATGGCCTCATGTCAACACACACTCCAGTGGAGATGTAAGTTTGGCTAAATGTCAACACACACTTCAGTAGAGATGTGAGGATGGCTAAATGTCAACACACTCTAGTAGAGATGTAAGAATGGCTACATGTCAACGCACATTCCAGTAGAGATGTAAGGATGGCTACATGTAAAACACACTCCCTCCAGCAGAGATGTAAGGATGGCTACATGTAAAACACACTCCCCCCAGCAGAGATGTAAGGATGGCTACATGTAAAACACACTCCCTCAAGCAGATATGTAAGGATGGCTACATGTAAAACACACTCCCTCCAGCAGAGATGTAAGGATGGCTACATGTCAACACACACTCCAGGGGAGATGTAAGGATGGCTACATGTCAACACACACTCCAGGGGAGATGTAAGGATGGCTAAATGTCAACACACACTCCAGTAGAGATGTGAGGGTGGCTACATGTCAACACACATTCCAGTAGAGATGTAAGGATGGCTACATGTCAACACCCACTCCAGTAGAGATGTAAGGATGGCTACATGTCAACACCCACTCCAGTAGAGATGTAAGGATGGCTACATGTCAACACACACTCCAGTAGAGATTAAGGATGGCTACATGTCAACACCCACTCCAGTAGAGATGTAAGGATGGCTACATGTCAACACACACTCCAGTAGAGATTAAGGATGGCTACATGTCAACACACACTCCAGTAGAGATTAAGGATGGCTACATGTCAACACACACTCCAGTAGAGATGTAAGGATGGCTACATGTCAACACACACTCCAGTAGAGATGTAAGGATGTCTATATGGGCAGAAGGAAGAATCACTTACAGCAGTGATGAAGCAGTTGCAGGTAGGTGTGTTATGTTACATTATGTTGTGTAACTTGGGCCACGTATGTGCTTCAGATGTCTATCAGTGTGAATTGTGTACACAAGAGCTTTGTGGCTCTACGTTAAGTGAAAATTGTTTCACAGTGCAATTCTCAACATTTACTGGAATGATTTTGACAATTCAGTCACACTGTATCAGAAGTTCTTAGTGCAAAATGGCAAACAGCCTCTGAATTTGCAGAATTGTGTTTTATTTAGGCAAAACTCTCATTCAGGATTATTTAAGCAAACATTTTTTTTATTCTGGTGTCAGAAGATTTTTTGGTGGCTTTTTTTGCATCAATGTACAGCCACGTGATGATGTTGTACAAGATAAGGCAATTTTTTTCTTTTAATTCTTCAAATTTGTTCTCTATTCAATTTAGTGCAAATAAATTAAGAGTTTGTATTAAATAGTTGTGAAGATGTGGAATTTTTCTTGTTCTTAAGTCTACACTGCTGTACGAAAAAAAATTGTTATCTTTACTTTCTTTTTTTTTTTTGCACCAATCTACAGCCATATGATGATGATGTAAAACAAGATTATAAGATTATGCAATTTTAATTCCTGAAATGTGTTCTCCATTCAATCTGGTGCAGCTGGGGGTGACGAGAGGTCCTTGCAGATGCTCGAGGCTCAGAGGAAAGGCACGACTGACGTTTAATCAGAATGCTACTGGCACCATTGGTATCGGGACTCTTCGCTGGCTGCTGAAGATGTGGACGGAGAGCTAATGGGAATGCCCCGAGTGCTGTGATGTCGGTTCTTGAGTCAAATCAAATCTTGTGCAAAAAAACAAATTACTTTTTTACTTTAAATAGATGTGAAATACCTTAAATACACTGTATTTGGGAAAGTGCAAGCAATAATGGACTTGGTAGTCAACGGTGCTTACAAGACATCCACACACACACATTCAGGCAGCAAGACAGGATAGCAAACACTGGATTAACAAGACATGTACACACTCAGGTAACAAGACATCTACAGTCAGATAACATCACACACTATCCACACTCAGATAACATCACACACCATCCACACTCAGGTAACAAGACATGATATTCACCTACACACACAGATAACAACACACACCATCCACACTCAGGTAACAAGACATGACATTCACCTACATACACAGATAACAACACACACCATCCACACACTCAGATAACATCCACACTCAGGTAACAAGACAGGACATTCACATCCACACACAGATAACACATGTCATCCACACACTCAGATAACATCACACACCATACACACACAGATAACAACACATGCATTCCACACACAGATAACAACACATGCCATCCACACTCAGATAACATCACACACCATATACACAAAGATAACAACATATGTCATCCACACACATATAACAACACATGCCATCCTCACACTCAGATAACATCACACAACATCCACACACACAGTTAAGAACACATGCCATCCACACACATGTAACAAGACAATCAAACTCTTACCTTTCAACACAATCTTCTGTTTAATGATGGGGGCAGATCCATCATCCTTTCTCAATGTCTCCTGGTCGATTCCTTTCTCCAACAGAGCATGCAGCTCAGAGTCAGCAAGATCCTCTTCGCTGGTACTACCATCATCTATGTCATCATTTCTTTCTTTTAAAAGTGCTTGTCTATCCTGTTCATCTGCTTCTCCCTCTTCACTTTCTACCTGATCTATAATCTCAAATTCATGTTCTTCACCATCATCACCGTCATCGATGATGTCGTCACTCTCATTATCATTCACCACAAACTCCTGCATGCCAGCAGTATCACCAGAATTACTAGTAACATTTGTGACGCCACTGTCATCAGGCAGCAGACCTGAAGGTGTCAGCTGACCTTTCATGTTTGTAAAGTCTTTACAATGTCTACGTCATCCAGTGCCGATTGGCCAAAAGATGAGGGAATAATGAAACCAGATACTAGTGATGAGCATCAGTCAAGGTGCAGATCAAGAAACAATTCTTCATCACAAGCTACTCCCAATTTCCTGGCAATGTCAACAGATTTATGATGAGGTTATACAGCTGTAATGATGATAGTTTCTGCCACAAGTGACTACCTCAGAATCCAACCTCATCGATATCTACTGGTTGGATCTTTGAGATTTACACTCTGGCTGGCAGAATTTCCTCCAACAAACGGCAGGGCAGATCAGCACCATCTACTGCTTCACAGTATGGTCTGCAGGAGTGACACAGATTACCAGACTTTAGAGATTGTAACACTGACACCACACAAGGACATCAGTCACAGACATGTTACGATGGTCTGCAGGGGTGACATAAATTACCACACTAAAGAGTGTAAAGATTGACACCATACAAGGACATCTATCCCAGACATGTTCATATATACTGTAGAAAACTCATGAACCAAACTAATTAGAATCAGACATGAGTGATAACAGTCCTTACACGCAGCTATTTGCATTGCACTAAGCACTGGACAGACCAGACTTTGCCAACATTTTAATCAACAAACCACCAGCCTGCAGTGCCAACTGCAATGTTGCAAAAACTAATGTAGTATATCTTAAGCGGCAAAACTAAAAGAATACACATGCAGCATTATAAATAATTGTATATGTAAACTGTGACAATTCATTCCATCAATGAACTTTTTTTTTTTTACTGTCGCAGAAGGAGGACGTATCAATTTGTATCCACTATTCTCACAGCAGATTTAAACGATTTAATGATGATCATGACGACGATGCATCTGCCCTGTTTATGATGACCGATGAGGGGAGATAAAACAAAGCCGAAATATAACATACAACTATTGTAACGACTACCAGACAAGAGTTTACACGGTCCGATTGAATCAACCTACACTTTGTTCAGTTGTCTAATAGGACTACTAGTAACTACTATTCAACCGAGGACGGGACGAGTGCAGACCTTCAGACCAGTGTGTCAACATTTGTCACTATTCACTATCACTATCATTGATAATCAACAGTTCCAACACTATAGACACTAGACAGATAGTCTGAATCATAGTCGGTGCGCGGCAGTCACCTATACTGAAACTTCGAGCCCTACTAAACTGCATTTTAAAGTTTCAAAAATACCTATTTATTATATAAGTAAATTACAAAAATGTTCACGCATACAAAAGCATTTCTATTCTTATTCTCTACGGGCAAATAGAGGTTTGTAAAGTCAGGACCAACCAACGAACATCCCAGAAACAATGGCAACCGGAAGTGCTCCTCCCTGGTTATATCAAATGTTGACTGCTCCCAGCGCGAGGCCTCAACAGAAACGAACAACGAAATAAGGACGCAAAATCCCCTTTCTGCAAAATCTGTAAAACTGGAAGTCTTGCTGATTGTCGATTTCATTGCGCCGGATTTGATTCTGTATGGCTCGCTTTCTCCACATAACGGTAGCCGCCTGCTTGAGCTTCGCGCGAAGCCCGAACCCCACAGCTCCGGCTAGAGCCGTCCGAAAGTATAGACCACTTGAAGCGGGTTCTGCAATCAAGGCCCTGTAATCAAAGGATGTGAACATCCTTGTTGCCACGAATCTTCTCGAGTCTTTGAAAATCTATCTCCAGGAAACATTAGACAAATTTAAAGAATATGATACAGATTGCAGGCAGACAGTCCGGATCTGCACCACTAGGTGGTGAATTGAGCATGACAAGACTAATGTGGCCAGGGCCCTTTGAAAACAAGTAACGAAGTCAGAAGAATAACACGATTATTATGGCCTGGAGAGAATGATGCAGCTGGATGTAACCAGAGGGTCTGGCCGATTCACTACACCCAGAGGTCGGGCATGACAGACATTTAACAAGATTATACCGGTTCCATTAGTATTGGAGCTCTAGGCTGGCTGCTGAAGATGGGGACGTTGCGAGTATGGGAATTCCCCAAGTCCTGTGATGTCAATTCTTAACTCAGATCAGTTCCACAGATTAAATTGAAGAAGAGGAAGGAGGTGGTAGCGAAGTCTGCATGTTATTAGACATGTTGGATCTGCAGAACTGCCAGAACAGGTTCTTTTCAGTAAAACCGAAAAGTTCCATGTGGAAACATTTGTTACTATTCCGAACACTATTCCGAAGTTTGAGCAAACAATACGTGCAGAGGCTTATTCACAGACAGAAAATCTGTTTTCTTTCTTCCGTGAATTTGAAACCATTGCTTCTGTTGCACAAAACCTGATTGAGTGTTGGACTAACAACTTATATATCACTTGGCCCATTTCCACAAGCGCTCCGTCCTCATTTTCAGCAGCCAGTAAAGAGTTCCAGTCGTACAAATGCATTTAATTTAAAAACGACCCATTTAAACCTCCTCACCCCCTCCCTCCTCCCACCAGGTTGGAGACCACTTCTCTGACATAACCGCACTTTGACCCTTAGCTACATCCAAGGCTTCACGTAGAAGATAGTTTTTGTCAGCGGCTACCCTGGGGTTTGATCCGGCTTGCAGCACTTGGCGCCTGTCTGCAGTAATTGACAATAGTAAAATACTTTAAGGGTGGGTATAAAGGCTTTTTTTTTGGGGGGGGGGGGGGGGAGAGAGCTCGATGGTTTGGTGAAAGCTCCTGTTTTTTCTTCTATTTCTCATTAGTGGAAGGCTCCTGTTTTTTCTTCTATTTCTCATTGGTTGAGGTTCCTGTTTTTTCTTCTTTTTCTCATTGGTTTAAGGCTCCTGTGTTTTCTTCTATTTCTCATTAGGGGAAGGCTCCTGTTTGTTCTTCTATTTCTCATTGGTTGAGGCTCATGTTTTTTCTTCTATTTCTCATTGGTGGAAGGCTCCTGTTTTTTCTTCTATTTCTAATTGGTTGAGGCTCCTGTTTTCTCTTCTATTTCTCATTGGTGAAGGCTCTTGTTTTCTCTTCTATTTCTCATTGGTGGAAGGCTCCTGTTTTTTCTTCTATTTCTCATTGGTTGAGGCTCCTGTTTTTTCTTCTATTTCTCATTGGTGGGTGGCTTCTGTTTTTTCTTCTATTTCTCATTAGTGGAAGGCTCCTGTTTTTCTCTCTATTTCTCATTGGTGAAGGCTCTTGTTTTCTCTTCTATTTCTCATTGGTGGAAGGCTTCTGTTTTTTCTTTTATTTCTCATTAGTGGAAGGTTCCTGTTTGTTCTTCTATTTCTCATTGGTTGAGGCTCATGTTTTTTCTTCTATTTCTCATTGGTGGGAGGCTCCTGTTTTTCTTTCTATTTCTCATTGGTGAAGGCTCCTGTTTTCTCTTCTATTTCTCATTGGTGAAGGCTCTTGTTTTCTCTTCTATTTCTCATTGGTGGAAGGCTCCTGTTTTTTCTTCTATTTCTCATTGGTTGAGGCTCCTGTTTTTTCTTCTAATTCTCATTGGTGGGTGGCTTCTGTTTTTTCTTCTATTTCTCATTAGTGGAAGGCTCCTGTTTTTCTTTCTATTTCTCATTGGTGAATGCTCTTGTTTTCTCTTCTATTTCTCATTGGTGGAAGGCTCCTGTTTTTTCTTCTATTTCTCATTAGCGGAAGGCTCCTGTTTGTTCTTCTATTTCTCATTGGTTGAGGCTCATCTTATGTTTTTTCTTCTATTTCTCATTGGTGGGAGGCTCCTGTTTTTCTTTCTATTTCTCATTGGTGAAGGCTCTTGTTTTCTCTTCTATTTCTCATTGATGGGAGGCTCCTGTTTTTCTTTCTATTTCTCATTGGTGAAGGCTCTTGTTTTCTCTTCTATTTCTCATTGGTGGGAGGCTCCTGTTTTTCTTTCTATTTCTCATTGGTGAAGGCTCTTGTTTTCTCTTCTATTTCTCATTGGTGGAAGGCTCCTGTTTTTTCTTCTATTTCTCATTGGTGGGTGGCTTCTGTTTTTTCTTCTATTTCTCATTGGTGGGTGGCTTCTGTTTTTTCTTCTATTTCTCATTGGTGAAGGCTCCTGTTTTCTCTTCTATTTCTCATTGGTGGAAGGCTCCTGTTTTTTCTTCTATTTCTCATTGGTGGGTGGCTTCTGTTTTTTCTTCTTTCTCATTGGTGAAGGCTCTTGTTTTCTCTTCTATTTCTCATTGGTGGAAGGCTCCTGTTTTTTCTTCTATTTCTCATTGGTGGGTGGCTTCTGTTTTTTCTTCTATTTCTCATTAGTGGAAGGCTCTTGTTTTCTCTTCTATTTCTCATTGGTGGAAGGCTCCTGTTTTTTCTTCTATTTCTCATTGGTGGAAGGCTCCTGTTTTTTCTTCTATTTCTCATTGGTGGGTGGCTTCTGTTTTCTCTTCTATTTCTCATTGGTGGAAGGCTCCTGTTTTTTCTTCTATTTCTCATTGGTGGGTGGCTTCTGTTTTTTCTTCTATTTCTCATTGGTGGAAGGCTCCTGTTTTTTCTTCTATTTCTCATTGGTGGGTGGCTCCTGTTTTCTCTTCTATTTCTCATTGGTGGAAGGCTCCTGTTTTTTCTTCTATTTCTCATTGGTGGGTGGCTTCTGTTTTTTCTTCTATTTCTCATTGGTGGGTGGCTTCTGTTTTTTCTTCTATTTCTCATTGGTGGGAGGCTCCTGTTTTTTCTTCTATTTCTCATTGGTGGAAGGCTCCTGTTTTTTCTTCTATTTCTCATTGGTGGGTGGCTCCTGTTTTCTCTTCTATTTCTCATTGGTGGAAGGCTCCTGTTTTCTCTTCTATTTCTCATTGGTGGAAGGCTCCTGTTTTCTCTTCTATTTCTCATTGGTGGAAGGCTCCTGTTTTCTCTTCTATTTCTCATTGGTGGAAGGCTCCTGTTTTTTCTTCTATTTCTCATTGGTGGAGGCTCCTATTTGTTCTTCTATTTCTCATTGGTGGAAGGCTCCTGTTTTCTCTTCTATTTCTCATTGGTGGGTGGCTCCTGTTTTCTCTTCTATTTCTCATTGGTGGAAGGCTCCTGTTTTTTCTTCTATTTCTCATTGGTGGAAGGCTCCTGTTTTCTCTTCTATTTCTCATTGGTGGAAGGCTCCTGTTTTTTCTTCTATTTCTCATTGGTGGAGGCTCCTGTTTGTTCTTCTATTTCTCATTGGTGGAAGGCTCCTGTTTTCTCTTCTATTTCTCATTGGTGGGTGGCTCCTGTTTTTTCTTCTATTTCTCATTGGTGGAGGCTCCTGTTTTTTCTTCTATTTCTCACTGGTGGAGGCTCCTGTTTTTTCTTCTATTTCTCATTGGTGGGTGGCTCCTGTTTTTTCTTCTATTTCTCATTGGTGGGTGGCTCCTGTTTTCTCTTCTATTTCTCATTGGTGGAAGGCTCCTGTTTTCTCTTCTATTTCTCATTGGTGGGTGGCTCCTGTTTTCTCTTCTATTTCTCATTGGTGGGTGGCTCCTGTTTTTTCTTCTATTTCTCATTAGTGGGTGGCACCTGTTTTTTCTTCTATTTCTCATTGGTGGGAGGCTCCTGTTTTTTCTTCTATTTCTCATTGGTGGGTGGCTCCTGTTTTTTCTTCTATTTCTCATTGGTGGGAGGCTCCTGTTTTTTCTTCTATTTCTCATTGGTGGGAGGCTCCTGTTTTTTCTTCTATTTCTCATTGGTGGGTGGCTCCTGTTTTCTCTTCTATTTCTCATTGGTGGGTGGCTCCTGTTTTCTCTTCTATTTCTCATTGGTGGGTGGCTCCTGTTTTTTCTTCTATTTCTCATTGGTGGGTGGCTCCTGTTTTTTCTTCTATTTCTCATTGGTGAAGGCTCCTGTTTTGATAGGAGGCTAGTTGTTTAGTCGGCTTGTTGAGGTTAAGAATCGACGCCTCAAGGCTCGGGTTTTCCTTGTTGTGTCATTGGAAAAAGGCTCCTGTCTTGATGGGGTTCTCCTGTTTTGGTATAGGTTCTAGGAAGGTCTTTAGAAAGAGAGATAACCTAATAGAACTAAGAGTTTCATTGGTCATGTCCCCTTGACCGTGTGTGTGTGTGGTGTGTGTGTGTGTGTGTGTGCGCGCGCGCGCGTGTGTGCGCGTGTATATATATATATATCAAAACGAAGACGGACACAAGATATAAGTGACTCTTTGAGTATGAGGTAGGAGAGCTGGCGAGAGACCGAGTTTCTTTCAGGCAGACCGTAATGAGGGCTACGTTCTGCAAAGGACCTGCTACATGATGATGATACACACACACACACACACACACAAACACACACACACACACACAAAAAGGATACAAACATTCATAATGGAAGGCTTGGTGGCTTTGTAAACGGCTCGTGCTTTCTTTTCTATATCTTAGTGGAAGACCCGGTGCTTTGGTAGAAGGCTCCCGTTTTGTTTGAAGGCTCTCTGATGGCGGGTATATTTAATAGTGTATAGGAGTAAATTAAAAACTTTAAATGGTTTAAACATTGAATACTCTTTTCTCCCCTTGTGGGATGTACCATATTTCTTTATTTTAAAGCCCCACCGTGGATCTTTCCAGGGGCTGCAATATAGCCCGGCCATAAATATGGTATAATGGCTGAACGCGGTTTCCGGGACCTCTCCATGGGTGATCCTCACCCACATGGTGGCACTTTGTGTCATCGGGTGTTTATCGCTTGTGTGATGTCTAAGTGGGGTAAAATGTACTACTACTACTACTAGACATTGAATACCATGATATATATTTGTTCATCATTATCATCATCATCATCATAACCACTTCTGCCGTCAAACGGCGTGGGGAGGAATAATTTGCGATCCAGTGCACGTTGGCTGTCACTGGCTACTGTCATGCCGTGAAGGCGTAGAGTGTCTTTAAAGTTGTCGATCCATATTTTCGCGGTCGTCCTCTTGCTCTTGTAGCTGATCTTCTGAGATGTAGTGCTTGTGATGGTATTTGCTCTTGCTTCCTTCTAACGAGATGGCCAAACCACTTGATCTGCTAATTCTCGATGAATCTAGTACAAGGTGTCGTTCCCAGAGTTTGCCTGATAGTTTCATTATTAACGAACGATTATTATCAACGAACAAGATTATTATGGCCTAGAGAGAAAAAGGCACCTAGGTGTAACCAGAGGGTGTGGCAGACTCGCTTCACTCAGAGGAAAGGCGAGACGGACATTTAATCAGATTGTGACCGGTACCATCAGACATCTGCGCTGCTTGCTGAAGATGAGGACGGAGCATGCACGGGAATGCCCCGAGTGCTATGATGTCAATTCTTGACTTGAGTAACTAACTAACTTTCATTATTAACGCGACCTCGGATAGTTGAGTTGGCTGCTTTTTTATTTTTTTAAAATTTAATATCATTATGTTCTATTACAAAGTCAAAGCAAAATGTAACAAAACCATACAAAATTCAAAAGCTTAACGTCAGAACCCTGTTTGTACAGTCAGGTGGACGTGCATACCATAGATACTGTGTGCTGTGTGTGTGTACGGGCATAACCCATAGTTGACGGACAGGTCAGCACTGTGGAAGCTTGTGTTGTTTTTATTATTAATTGATGCTCAACTGTTTAAGGTGATAATGTCTTTCCTTGTTTTCGTGTATTCAACCCAGTATTTGTGCACACAATGACAATTGGCATGCATAATAATATTCAAAATGATAATACTGGCCGCAAAGATCACCCATCTGCACAGCACACAATCTTCTAAAATCTGGACATGTGGTAACTAGGGACAACGCATTTCAAATCTTTCATAAGTCAACCAATGCTTGAACGCTAAGATATCTCAAAGCTTCAACGATTTGTCAACTGCGACCGGAACTCTGTATTCAGAAAGAGATGGTTCTGTCTACGGCTGCCCTGGTAAAAACAGGCAGTCATGTTTGATCGTTGTTGAAACTGTACTTCAGTTATAAAGGATTCATTTGTTTGCTTCATTTATGTAATTGTTACTGTGGTATGCCCATGACGAGATTACAGCGAAATATGAAAGGCAATACATTGTGCAATCTATTGTGTGTGTCTTCTTTGTTCAAAGTTTATTTTTCTGTTCAGCTTCTTCATTTGATGTGCTCCAGACATTTCCTTGCTCTCCCCCTGGCGGCTGCGATCCGTGAACATTTGCAACTCTCCGAGTAAGTTGTTTCTTCTCTCCGCGATATTCTCAGCAATTATTTTAAACAAGAATATATGTTGAACATATCACTTATATACATTTATCACGTTTGATTACGCTAAAAGTAATGTTTTTTTTTTCTTTTTAAATTTGTGCACATAATGGGAAATAAACACATACACAAAAACACACACTTTTACAATGTAACAGTGTTTTTCTAAATCCTTCCACCCTCTGTTATGGAAAGCTGGAGTGCAGAACTATTTCCTGTCACACTCGGTTTTGGGATTTTGCACAATTAAGCCAATGTACCTTGTCTCAGTTGAGTGCTCTCCCTTCCATCAGCACATCTCATAAATGTTCCTGGGTAACCGGCTGTTTTCGTCATTTCCGGTAACATTTTCCTGGAAAATATCCAACATCTCAACCCAAACGTTTTTAATTAAGGCAGAGGTGGGACGTTATGTCAAAGTCTTTCAAAATTGCAAACACGCATTCATACATTTTCTTTCTGTTCCCACACAACTCTTAAACACCACACATGAGCAATCATTTCTCACACAACTTTCACACATGAACAGTCTGTCCTCACACATCTCTACAAACACAACACAAGAACAATCTGTCCTCACACATCTCTACAAACAAACAGAAACATTCTATCCTTACATAACACTAAAAACACCACAGGAGCAATAACTCTTCACACAACTCAACAAACATCGCACAGGAACAACCAGTCCCTAAACAACTCTATAAACACAGCACAGGAAAAACCAGTCCCTCTACAACTCTACAAACACCCCACTTAAGCAATCAGTCCTCACACAGTTTCCACACAGGAACAATCTGCCCTCACACAACTTGCTGCTGGTGGGTAGTGCATGTTGGGGTGGGCTGTTGGTGAGCAGTGGGTGGGTTGTTGGTAAATGGGTTATTGGTGGGTCGTGCATGATGGGGTGGGTTGTTGGTAAGTGGGTTATTGATGGGTAGCGCATGTTTGGGTGGTCTGTTGGTGAGTAGTGGGTGGGTTGTTGGTAAGTGGGTTATTGGTGGGTAGTTCATGATGGCATCTGAGACTCTCACTAATCTTGACTGTTGTGTGTAGATACATTCACAAATTATTGTGTATAGATACATTCACAAATTATTGTGTGTAGATATATTCACAAACTGTTGTGTGTAGATACATTCACAAACTGTTGTGTGTAGATACATTCACAAACTGTTGTGTGTAGATACATTCACAAACTGTTGTGTGTAGATTATTCACAAATTGTTGTGTGTAGATACATTCACAAATTATTGTTTGTAAATACATTCACAAACTGTTGTGTGCAGATACATTCACAAACGTTTGTGCGTAGATACATTCACAAACTGTTGTTTGTAGATACATTCACAAACGGTTGTTTTTAGTAACATTTACAAATTGTGGGGAGATTATATGTTATCACTATCCACATGTGCCATGCTGGCTGACCATAGTTGATAAGGGGTTGGAAATATTACACTGGGATATTGATGTACATGTGTGTGAGGGGGGGGGGGGGCGGGGCCAAGGCACTGATATTATCGATGCAATTTTCAGAGAGATGAAAGTCGTGTATAAGCAATCATGGTGGGTTATTGCTTCTCCTTTTTCTTCTTCTTCTTCTTCTTCTTCTTCTTCTTCTTCTTCTTCTTCTTCTTCTTCTTCTTCTTCTTCTTCTTCTTCTTCTTCTTCTTCTTCTTCTTCTTCTTCTTCTTCTTCTTCTTCTTCTTCTTCTTCTTCTCCTTCTTCTTCTTCTTCTTCTTCTTCTTCTTCTTCTTCTTCTTCTTCTTCTTCTTCTTCTTCTTTTTCTTCGCGTTCACCAGCTTTAACTCCGGTGGAAAGTTCTGGTTGTTTGTCCAATTCTGGACTGCAGTCCTGTTCCAGAACCTTAGTGTGCATCCGTTTAACAGATCTGACTAACTTGTATGCAGACTCTTGATTCCTTGCCTCTCAGGCAGATGCACTCCGACATCAAAGTAAACTTCCAATTAGTCGACTCTTACGACATGCTTTTGGGTAGGCAGTGGGTCTATTCTTGTTTTCCCTTAAATAGGGCCCTGGAACACACATGGGGAGGTGGGTTATTTGATTCCAGTGTGCTCGTGGGAATATCTGAAGGCACCCAAAACATTAAAACAGAATTCATGAAATCTTCAGAGAGATGCAGGTCGTGTAAGCCAAGTAAGTGGATGCTGCCACTGACTCTGTGCAGATACTTCTGTCATGGCTGACTGGTGAATAGACACCAGGTCTATGTTTATCTCGGAAGTTGTCATCCGCATCGTCGACCTCTTCCTCCTCACGCAGGCCCATCAAACTGGGCAAACTCCTGCAGCTATCGGTCCTGACAACTGAGTTCCTTCTCATGACTTCATGGGGAATGCACACACTATGTTCACGGCTGGTGCGTCCCCGGACGACATCTGTTAGTTCTCTGCGAACTAGTTTGCTTCTGAATACATACAGCAGTGGGTTGCAGGCACAACTGAGCATGGCCAGCACCGTAGAGATGTGTGAGATGATGGGGTATGGCTGGCAGTGGGTACTGCACCCAGCCTCCACTGCCATCACTAGAAAATATGGCGCCCAGCAAATGGCAAAACTGAAGAGGACAAGGAAACTTGTGACTGCTGCCTTCCATTCCTCCTTTCTCCACAGGAAAGACGAGGAACGGCTGGATGACTGGCTCAGCCGTCTGAGAATTGGAACTGTGCTGCTCCGTCTCCTAGAGTTGACAGGTGTGGACTGTTGAACACTTTCATCAGACTGTCCAGCAGTTGCTGGAGGACTGACGCGAATGATGCTGTTTCGTCGGGCTCTAACGATATTGCCACGGGCAGCCCTGTATATTCTACAGTAGGTCCACATAATAGCAATCAGGGGAAGCACGAAGCTAAACATGATCAGGAAATATGTGTAGCAGCTGTCGTATCTGCCAGCACCAGACCACTTGACCGTGCAGACCATCTTGTTGCGTTGGAACTCAATAGCGTTCCAGCCCAACAACGGAGGGGCTGAGATGAAGACTGCAGTGACCCAGATACAGATAACAAACACATAGCATCTCCTGGAGGTCATTTTCATGGAGTAGTGTAACGGGGTCACCACGGCGCAGTATCTGTCGATGGAGATCACGGCCAACGTGAAGATGCTAGCGCTAACCACGACGTTCATGATAAACCCTGTAGAAACACACCAGAACATCCCAAAGACCCACCGCTGGGTCAGCAGCGAGGTGAAAGCACATGGGACCACCACCAATGTGTTTAGGCAATTACAGATGGTCAGGTTGGCCACAAACCGGTTGGAAATGGTTAATGTCCTTCGTTTCCAGAAAACAAGAATAACGAATGTGTTGACAAACAGACTGGTGAAGAATATGGCTACCAACAAAAAACCGATGGTGGCCGTCTCCGCTGTAGAAAGCTCTGTGTAGAAATTATCCTCGCCAGCGTCGGATCTGTTGAAAGGAAGGACACTGCCGTTGTTGCAGACGATGACCAGGGATTGGTTCTCACCTTCCATATGCGCCAGATGAAGGAAATCTGCCGGCACAGATCTTACACATATGGTTTTAATGATCCTAAACAGATGATTTCAACACATTATCCAGACGATCAATAGTGTGTGCTGGTTGGCATCTGCAAGGTAATCGTGTGTTGACTCAACATTTCCTGGACGTCTGTGGCATGCCTGTGATCATATAAGCTGCACCATAACACCAGCTCTAGCACTCTAGTCATCTGTGTCTGTCTAGAAGAACGGTCAAAGTTGTTGGTTCTTTATGGTGTCCAGTGTAGCGTAGTGATTGTGTGATCATCCTTGAATAACTTAACAACTCTAAATACCAGATGTCATTCCACGCCAAATGTCAAAAAGTGGAATTGTCTCACAGTTGACCGCCTATATGGGATCCGTGCATCAAACACAACAGTTCAACAGTGGACAGCTGAACATCTTCTTCCTGTGTGGGAAAAGAAAGGGTTAGGGTCAGTGCATCAGTCATTTTCCCCTTTAACAATAGAGAAATGTATGTAAGGCAGAGACAGAGTGAAAGGGTATGCAAGTCAGGGACAGGCTGAGAGTGTGTGTGGGAGCATCGTGGAGATGTGGGACGGAGATGACTGGGTAGAAAATACAAGGACACGGTGAGACAATAACTATCATGGGTTGGTATTGTATGAAATAGTGGTCCTCATCCACGAGCACACTCCAAACACCTGCTAATGCTAAAATAGTGGCCCTCATCCACGAGCACACTCCAAACACCTTCTGCTAATGCTGAAATAGTGGCCCTCATCCACGAGCACACTCAAAACACCTGCTGATGCTGAAATAGTGGTCCTCATCCACGAGCACATCCCAAACACCTGCTGATGCTGAAATAGTGGCCCTCGTCCACGAGCACACCCCAAACAGCTGCTGCCAATGCTGAAATAGTGGCCCTCATCCACGAGCACACTCCAAACACCTGCTAATGCTGAAATAGCGGCCCTCATCCACGAGCACACTTCAGACACCTGCTAATGCTGAAATAGTGGCCCTCATCCACGAGCACACTCCAAACACCTGCTGCTAATGCTGAAATAGTGGCCCTCATCCACGAGCACACTCCAAACACCTGCTAATGCTGAAATAGTGGCCCTCATCCACGAGCACACTCCAAACACCTGCTGCTAATGCTGAAATAGCGGCCCTCATCCACGAGCACACTTCAGACACCTGCTAATGCTGAAATAGTGGCCCTCATCCACGAGCACACTCCAAACACCAGCTGCTAATGCTGAAATAGTGGCCCTCATCCACGAGCACACTTCAGACACCTGCTAATGCTGAAATAGTGGCCCTCATCCACGAGCACACTCCAAACACCTGCTGCTAATGCTGAAATAGTGGCCTTCATCCACGAGCACACTCCAAACAGCTGCTGAAATAGTGGTCCTCATCCACGAGCACACTCCAAACAGCTGCTGAAATAGTGGCCCTTATCCACGAGTACACTCGACCAGGTGGTGTCATCACCTTTAGACATAGCTTATTGATTCTTGAAGTGCAGACTAAGTTGGCATATACAGCGCAGATAAATAGGGGGATAGTAGAAGAAGAAAGTCAGGCATTCAGTTTAACTAGTTCTAGAATGACAGTGGAAAAAGAAGGTGTCAGAGGGGCACCTGCATGGTTGACAGAACAGACAGCAACTCACGCATTAATACTGACAGAACAGACAGCAACTCACGCATTAATACTGACAGAACAGACAGCAACTCACGCATTAATACTGACAGAACAGACAGCAACTCACCCATTAATACTGAAAGAACAGACAGCAATTCACGCATTAATACTGAAAGAACAGACAGCAACTCACGCATTAATACTGAAAGAACAGACAGCAACTCACGCATTAATACTGACAGAACAGACAGCAACTTACGCATTAATACTGACAGAACAGACAGCAACTCACGCATTAATACTGACAGAACAGACAGCAACTCACCCATTAATACTGAAAGAACAGACAGCAACTCACGCATTAATACTGACAGAACAGACAGCAACTCACGCATTATTACTGACAGAGCAGACAGCAACTCACGCATTAATACTGACAGAGCAGACAGCAACTCACGCATTAATACTGATAGAACAGACAGCAACTCACGCATTAATACTGACAGAACAGACAGCAACTCACACATTAATACTGACAGATCCAGTGAGTATTTCAAGAAAATCAAAATTGGCGAACTCGATTATAATGAGTTGAGAACATCTGGAAGTTTCACCTCAAGAAACTATGCTGGCTGTTAGACACCAAGAGATGCCGGAGTAAAGGGATGAACGAGCTGGCAGACTGGCCGTGCCTGGTGTAGTTTGTAGAGAAAGACGTGTGAACAGATATAATGAATGCATTGCGTTCCAGAGAAGAGACAAAGGTGTACGAGAGGAAGAATCGACCGTGTGAAATTGGTATTAACGAGGCCAAGCTTGCACAAACCGGTTGCAAAAAGGTGGTGGGGGGGGGGGGAGGGGATGGATGGGGGAGAGAATGGGTACCGTTAGCATGAAGACATCAAGATTGCTGCTGCATCGAACAACGACAGGATCGATCGAACTACTAGGATATCAGTATAGATCAAAAGTAACAAGTATGATCTAATTTGTTTTTCCACAACATCAGATTTTTTAAGTGTGTAGTTTAACAACTTCACTATCACCTCCTACAACATCACTATCACCTCCTACAACATCACCATCAACTCCTACAACATCACCATCACCTCCAACAACATCACCATCACCTCCTAAAACATCACCATCACCTCCTACAACATCACCATCACCTCCTACGACATCACTATCACCTACTACAACATTACTATCACCTTCTATGACATCACTATCACCTCCTACGACATAACTATCACCTCCTACAACATCACTATCACCTCCTACAACATTACTATAACTTCCTACAACATCACCATCACCTCCTACAACATCACCATCACCTCCTACAACATCACCAACACCTCCTATAACATCACCATCACCTCTTACAACATCACCATCACCTCATACAACATAACTATCACCTTCTATGACATCACTATCACCTCCTACGACATAACTATCACCTCCTACAACATCACCATCACCTCCTACAACATAGCTATCACCTTCTATGACATCACTATCACCTCCTACAACATCACTATCACCTCCTACAACATCACTATCACCTCCTACAACATCACTTACACCTCCTAAAACATCACTTTCAGCTCCTATAACATCACTATCGCATCCTACAACATCACTATCACCTCATACAACACCACTAACACCTCCTACAACATCACTTACACCTCCTAAAACATCACTTTCAGCTCCTATAACATCACTATCGCATCCTACAACATCACTATCACCTCCTACAACATCACTATCACCTCCTACAACATCACTTACACCTCCTAAAACATCACTTTCAGCTCCTATAACATCACTATCGCATCCTACAACATCACTATCGCATCCTACAACATCACTATCACCTCATACAACACCACTAACACCTCCTGCAACATCACTATATCATAACCACACCGCCATGGAGATGAAAGAGTCGCTTTATCGTGAGAATGTTGACCGTCTGCTAGAGAACACATAGATGAGTGTATGAGACACACACAGATCTGACAGACTAGCACAGACAGTCATGCAGACTGACAGTCACACACACACACACACACACACACACACACACACATGTATGGCAGACTAGCACAGACGGTCATGCAGACTGACAGTCATATATAAACACACACATGTATGACAGACTCACACACACACACACACACACACACACACACACACACATGTATAACAGACTAACACAGACGGTCATACAGACTGACAGTCACACACACACACACACACACACACACACACACACACATGTATGGCAGACTAGCACAGACAGTCATGCAGACTGACAGTCATATATAAACACACACACACACACACACACACACACACACACATGTATAACAGACTAACACAGATGGTCATACAGACTGACAGTCACATATAAACACACACATGTATGACAGACTCTCACACACACACACACACACATGTATAACAGACTAACACAGATGGTCATACAGACTCACACACACACACACACACACACACACACACACACACACATGTACGGCAAACTCACACAGATGGTCATACAGACTGACAGTCACACACACACACACACTCACGAATGCATAGCAGACTAGCACAGATGGTCATACAGAACGAAAGCATATACATATACAAGCAATTACGTACATATATCGACACAAGAATACAACCAGGACAAGAACACAACCCTCGCAGATACAAAAACACAGCAAGCCCACAGATACAAGAACACAACTAGCCCACAGATACAAGAACACAACTAGCCCACAGATACAAGAACACAACTAGCCCACAGATACAAAAACACAACAAGCCCACATATACAAGAACACAACTAGCCCACATATACAAGAACACAACAAGCCCACAGAATTAAAAACACAACTAGCCCACATATACAAGAACACAACTAGCCCACAGATACAAGAACACAGCAAGCCCACATATACAAGAACACAAACCTCACAGATACAAGAACACAACCAGCCAACATATACAAAGACACAAACCTCACAGATACAAGAAAACAAACAGCCAGAGATTCAAGAACACAAGCCACACATATACAAGAACACAACTAGCCCACAGATACAAGAACACAACAAGCCCACATATACAAGAACAAACAAGCCCACATATACAAGAACACAACAAGCCCACATATACAAGAACACAACTAGCCCACATATACAAGAACACAACTAGCCACAGATACAAGAACACAACTAGCCCACATATACAAGAACACAACTAGCCCACAGATACAAGAACACAACAAGCCCACAGATACAAGAACACAACTAGCCCACAGATACAAGAACACAACTAGCCCACAGATACAAGAACACAACTAGCCCACAGATACAAGAACACAACTAGCCCACAGATACAAGAACACAACTAGCCCACAGATACAAGAACACAACTAGCCCACAGATACAAGAACACAACTAGCCCACAGATACAAGAACACAACTAGCCCACATATACAAGAACACAACTAGCCCACAGATATAAGAACACAACAAGCCCACAGATACAAGAACACAACTAGCCCACAGATACAAGAACACAACTAGCCCACAGATACAAGAACACAACTAGCCCACAGATACAAAAACACAACAAGCCCACATATACAAGAACACAACTAGCCCACATATACAAGAACACAACAAGCCCACAGAATTAAAAACACAACTAGCCCACATATACAAGAACACAACTAGCCCACATATACAAGAACACAACTAGCCCACATATACAAGAACACAACTAGCCCACAGATACAAAAACACAACAAGCCCACATATACAAGAACACAACTAGCCCACATATACAAGAACACAACAAGCCCACAGAATTAAAAACACAACTAGCCCACATATACAAGAACACAACTAGCCCACAGATACAAGAACACAGCAAGCCCACATATACAAGAACAAACAAGCCCACATATACAAGAACACAACAAGCCCACATATACAAGAACACAACTAGCCCACATATACAAGAACACAACTAGCCCACAGATACAAGAACACAACTAGCCCACAGATACAAGAACACAACTAGCCCACAGATACAAGAAAACAACCAGCCAGAGATTCAAGAACACAAGCCCACAGATACAAGAACACAACTAGCCCACAGATACAAGAACACAACTAGCCCACATATACAAGAACACAACTAGCCCACATATACAAGAACACAACTAGCCCACAGATACAAGAACACAACTAGCCGACAGATACAAGAACACAACTAGCCCACAGATACAAGAACACAACAAGCCCACAGATACAAGAATACAACTAGCCCACAGATACAAGAACACAACTAGCCCACAGATACAAGAACACAACTAGCCCACAGATACAAGAACACAACTAGCCCACAGATACAAGAACACAACAAGCCCACATATACAAGAACACAACTAGCCCACAGATACAAGAACACAACTAGCCCACAGATACAAAAACACAAGCCCACATATACAAGAACAGAACTAGCCCACATATACAAGAACACAACAAGCCCACAGAATTAAAAACACAACTAGCCCACATATACAAGAACACAACTAGCCCACAGATACAAGAACACAGCAAGCCCACATATACAAGAACACAAACCTCACAGATACAAGAACACAACCAGCCAACAAAAACAAAGACACAAACCTCACAGATACAAGAAAACAACCAGCCAGAGATTCAAGAACACAAGCCACACAGATACAAGAACACAACTAGCCCACAGATACAGGAACACAAACCTCACAGATACAAGAACACAACAAGTCCACAGACACAGGAACACAACCCTCACAGATACAAGAACACAACCAGCCCACATATACAAGAACACAACCAGCCCACATACACAAAAACACAAGCCTCACAGATACAAGAACACAGCCAGCCTAGAGATACAAGAACACATCCCTCACAGATACAAGAACACAGCCAGCCTACAGATACAAGAACAAAACCCTAACAGATACAATAACACAGTCAGCCCACAGATACAAGAACACAACCCTAATAGATGCAAGAACACACCAGCCCACAGATACAAGAACACAACCCTAACAGATACAAGAACACAACCAGTCCACAGACAAAATAACACAACTAGTCCACAGATACAAGAACACAACAAGCCCTCAGATACAAGAACACAAGCCCACAAAAATAAAAGCACAACCAGCCCACATATACAAGAACACAAACCTCACAGATACAAGAACACAAGCCCACAAAAACAAGAACACAACCCTCACAGATACAAGAACACAATCCTCATAGACACAAGAACACAACCCTCACAGATATAAGAACACAACCAGCCCAGTGATACAAGCACACAAGCCTCACAGATACAATAGCACAGCCCTCACAGATACAAGAACACAACCCCCACAGATACAAGAACACAACCAGTCCACAGATACAAGAACAAATCCCTAACAGATTAAGAACACAGTCAGCTCACTGATACAAGAACACAACCCTATAAGAAACAAGAACACACCAGCCCAAAGATACAAGAACACAACCAGCCCACTGATACAAGAACACAAGGGCTCACGTTTCAGACCTTCACTTTGTTAAACTTTCTGTTCCGTGTGATCTCTATTTTCACAATATTCTGAGCTATAAATTTGACATTCTAAGTAAGTCAGTTACCCTTCCCCCATCCCCCCCCCCCCCCCGCCTACTTTTTTACCCCACCCCACCCTCAGACAAAAATTATAGAACGTAATTTTATTACTATTTATTATGGACTAATACATTTAAGAATATGACATTACAGAGATTGTATAAGCCTATCTACTATATAAGCCATACTTATTATTTAATATTATAATGTATTTCTCTAGTGTTTTCTTTTGGTTTGTATATGTGTATATACCTATAAACGCGTTCATTTCTCGAGCTTATTGTTATAATTTTTGTTGGAGTACTCAGGGGACGACCGGAAACACACGGAAACACAGGATTGTATATTGTACATATCATTAGCACGGGGTGGTGACGTCACGTCAAGCTTAGGAGGTCAGCACCTAGGCCTTGAATCTGGAGAAGGCGTTGGCTAGACCAATGTTATATAGAACAATCGTCACATAGTGGGTGATATGGTCAACTTTACGCCGGTCGCCTTTATTTCCCAGGATTTCACCTGGAAAGCATTTTAGGTTGGGTTGACCTAGGAGCAAAATCAGGCTCGATGCAGATTTGAATCCATGACTTTTGGGTCCACAGACAAGCCTCTCTGGGAGGTAGTTAACAACATCTAGTGCAGCCTGACCTCCACAACTACAAATTAGTCTCACCTTGCCTAACCCTGCCACCTCAAAGTAAAGCTGCATTTGAGGCGAAAAAGGGAGGAGAGGGGGTGGGGAGGGGGAAGGGGGGTCGGTGGGAAGGTTGCCTTCAAGCACGATAAAGAAACCTGCCAGAAATGAGCGGGGTCGAAGGGTTTGTGAAAGTTAAAAGAGAAGATGGCGTTGAGAGATGTAGGGCAGTAGACGGCGTGAGAAGGGAGAACACACACACACACCTGCACATTTGTACTCACTGAAACATACACACGTGAGGGTACGTGCGTGCGCGCGTGCACACACACACACACACACACACACACACTCACACAATATTCTTCTTCTCCTCCTTTTCTTCTTTTTTTTTTTTTTGTCTTCTTCTTTCTCTTCCCCTTGTCTTCTTCTTCTGTTTCGCTCGCCCTTAAAATGGCGATTTGTATGTAATGTTGTGGTTTACAGCTAGGCTGCGACATCTAGGCCGTTCGGCCCCAGGCATCTTCTTTTTCTTTTTCAGCATTCTGAGCCCTTGAGGTTCATTGCTGCAGATATCACCCGCCTCCATTCATCTCTCTGGTTGGCCTTCTCTTTCCAGTTGGTAACACCAAGTGTTTGCAGGTCTGTCTGGATATTATCTCTCCATCGTCTTCTTGGTCTCCCTCGTGGTCTACGACCATTCATCTCCCTGGTGTATACAGTTTTTACTTCTCTGTCATCTGACATTCTTTCAGTATGCCACAATTATTTCAGTCTATTAGCTCTCGTGATGCCAGTGATTAGTAGTGATTTAAACAGATTATAAATTTCCTTGTCACTCTCCATTCACCGCTGTTTGCATCTTTGATGGGTCCAAAGATTCGTCGTACCAGGCATCTGATTTCAAAAATTGTCTCATTAGTTGTCGTTTACTACATTATTTTTTAGGAGCCAGTGGGAGTCCTTATACCATCAAATGAGGCCACAGAATGGGGAAGTTTCATCATCATCGTCATCATCATCATCAATAACTTCTGTCGCTGAGCCTCGCTGGAAAAAAAAAACAGTTCGCGATCCAGTGCAGGTTGGCTGCCATAAGTTATTGTTATGCCGTGAAGGCATAGTTTCTTTAATGTTGTCGATCCATATTTTCGGGGCCGTCCTCTTGCTCTTGTAGCTGATCTTCTAAGACGTAGTGCTGTGCGTGTAGTGCTTCAGGCGTGTCGTGAAGAGATCGACGTTCTGTAAAGGACTTGCTGATTGATGAGTGCTTGTGGTGGTATTTGATCCTCTGCATTTCAACAAGATGGCCAAACCACTAGATCTGCTGTTTCTCCGTGAATCTAGTGCAACTGAAGTACGTGGGATTTCATGGTTGAAAAGTGAGATTGTACAGAGAACTAGACGGCGACGGGATCATTCAGTATATAGATTCACACACACACACACACACACACATACACACACACACGCACCAAACAAGTGCGCCACACTAATCAAGACCCCCGTGTGGGTTCGGGGCCCCATTGTGGGAAAAACAAGAATAGACCCACTGCCTTCCCAAAAGCATATCGTAAGAGTCGACTAATTGGGGAGCTTCATTTAAAGTCGGAGTGCATCTGTCGGAGAGGCAAGAAACCAACAGTCTGTATTCAAGAGAATGAGATCTGTAAAACTTATGCACACGCAACACTCAGGTTCTGGAGCAGGACTGCAGTTCAGTAGTGGACGAGCAACCAGAACTTTCCGCCGGAGTGTACAGCTGGTGAACGCAAAGAAGAAGTAGAAGAAGACTAATCAAGACAAGAAAGAAATATACAAGGCTAGACACACACGCGCGCACGCACACACACACACACACACACACACACACACACACACACACAAACAAGCTTTAAAATACTTATGTACCCACACACCCCACAACAAGGATGCACGTCCCGCTTTTTGTAGTACGACGCAGAGAAATAGAGGCAGGTGAGAAACTTGGCGCCAAACGTGAACACAGAACAGGCAAATGTTGAAGTAATCGTTTGTCTAAACTTGCAGTCAGCCAGCCCTGGATGTTGCCGACACAAGTAATCGTTTCCTTAATTCTTCTGATTCAGCAGACAAATAATCGGCGATACTTTGTCTGCTGCACGGGCCGTCTAATTACAACCGTATGCTAGTTGGTCTAACTGTGCAAGCTGGCCTAAATGTGATAGTTTGACTAACTGTTCTAGTTGGTCTAACTGTGCAAGCTGACCTAAATGTGATAGTTTGACTAACTGTTCTAGTTGGCCTAACTGTGCAAGCTGGCCTTACTGTTCTAGTTGGTCTAACTGTGCAAGCTGGCCTAACTGTTCTAGTTGGTCTAACTGTGCAAGCTGGCCTAACTGTTCTAGTTGGCCTAACTGTGCAACTGACCTAAATGTGATAGTTTGACTAACTGTTCTAGTTGGTCTAACTGTGCAAGCTGACCTAAATGTGATAGTTTGACTAACTGTTCTAGTTGGCCTAACTGTGCAAGCTGGCCTAACTGTTCTAGTTGGTCTAACTGTGCAAGCTGACCTAAATGTGATAGTTTGACTAACTGTTCTAGTTGGTCTAACTGTGCAAGCTGACCTAAATGTGATAGTTTGACTAACTGTTCTAGTTGGTCTAACTGTGCAAGCTGGCTTAAATGTGATAGTTTGACTAACTGTTCTAGTTGGTCTAACTGTGCAAGCTGGCCTAAATGTGATAGTTTGACTAACTGTTCTAGTTGGTCTAACTGTGCAAGCTGGCCTAAATGTGATAGTTTGACTAACTGTTCTAGTTGGCCTAACTGTGCAAGCTGACCTAAATGTGATAGTTTGACTAACTGTTCTAGTTGGTCTAACTGTGCAAGCTGGCCTAACTGTTCTAGTTGGTCTAACTGTGCAAGCTGACCTAAATGTGATAGTTTGACTAACTGTTCTAGTTGGTCTAACTGTGCAAGCTGGCCTAACTGTTCTAGTTGGTCTAACTGTGCAAGCTGGCCTAACTGTTCTAGTTGGTCTAACTGTGCAAGCTGACCTAAATGTGACAGTTGGCCTAACTGAGCAAGCTAGCCTAAATGTGCAAGCTGGTCTAACTGTTCTAGTTGGTCTAAATGTGATAGTTGTCCTAACTGTGCTAGGTGGCCTAACTGTTCTACCTAACTGTGCTAGTTGGCCTAAATGTGATAGCTGGCCTCACTGTTCTAGTTGGCCTAACTGTGCAAGCTGGCCTAACTGTTCTAGTTGGCCTAACTGTTTTAGTTAACCTAACTGTTAAAGCTGGCCTAACTGTTTTAGTTGGCCTAACTATGCAAGCTGGCCTAACTTTTCTAGTTGGCCTAACTGTGCTAGTTGGCCTAAATGTGATAATTGTCCCCAAGTGGGCTAGTTGGCCTAAGTGTGGTAATTGTCCTAAGTGTGGCAGTTGGCTCAATTGTAGTAATTGGCCTAAGTGTGATAGTTGGACTAAGTGTGGTAGTTGGCCTAAGTGTAGTAGTTGGCCCAAGTGTAGTAATTGACCTAAGTGTGATAGTTGGCCTAAGTGTGATAGTTGATTAAGTGGGAAAATTGCTGAAGTGTGGCAGTTAGCTTATACTGTTATGCTAGAAATAGGGAAAATGCATACATCTACAATAAGGCAACTATGTAAGCAACAATGGAATTATCTGAACCGGAATATTAATAGCTAAACAATAACGGAAGTATCTAAACAACAACGGTACTATATAAACAACAAACATAACTGTATAAACAATAATGTAACTATCTAAACAACAAACGTAACTATCTAAACAGTAACGGAACTATCTAAACAATAACGAAACTATCGAAACAATAACGTAACTATCTAAACAACAAACGTAACTATCTAAACGACAAACGTAAACAATATTTAAACTATCTAAACAACTAACGGAACTATCTAAAAAAACCGGAACTGTCTAAACAATACTGGAACTCTGTAATCAACAAACGTAAATATCTAAACAACAAACCTAACTATTTAAACATTAATGGTACTATCTAAACCACAAACGTAATTATCTAAATAACAACGAAACTATCTAAACACTAACAGAAATAGATAAACAATAACGGAACTATCTAAACAACAAACTTAACTATCTAAATAATAGTGGAACTATCTAAACAATAACGTAACTATCTAAAGAACAAACGTAACTATCTAAACAACAAACCTAACTATTTAAATAATAACGGAACTATCTAAACAATAACGTAACTATCCAAACAACAAACGTAACTATCTAAACAATAACGGAACTATCTAAACAATAACGGAACTATCTAAACAATAACGTAATTATCTGAACAACAAACGTAACGATCTAAACAATAATGGAACTATCTAAACAGTAACGGAACTATCTAAACAATGACGGTACTATCTAAACAACAAACGTAACTATCTAAACAACAAACGTAACTATCTAAACAACAAACATGAACAATATTAGAACAATATAAGCAACTAACGTAACCATCTAAATAATAACGGAACTATCCAAACAAAAACGGAACTGTCTAAACAATACTGGAACTCTGTAAACAACAAACGTGAATATCTAAAAAAAAAAAAACGTTATATTTATTATTGTTTCTCTCTAAATCGCAAACGTAATTATCTAAATAACAACGGAACTATCTAAACAAAAACGGAACTCTATAAGCAATAACGGAACTATCTAAACAACAAACGTAACTATCTAAATAATAACGGAACTATCTAAACAATAACGTAAATATCCAAACAACAAACGTAACTATCTAAACAATAACGGAACTATCTAAACAATAACTTAACTATCTGAACAACAAACGTAACGATCTAAACAATAATGGAACTATCTAAACAACAAACGTAACTATCTAAACAATAATGGTACTATCTAAACAACAAATCTAACTACTTAAACAATAACATAACTATCTAAGCAATAATGGAACTATATAAACAATAACGGAACTAACTAAACAATAACGGTACTATCTAAACAACAAACGTAACTATCTAAACAATAACGGTAATATTTAAACAACAAACATAACTATCTAATCAATAACGGAACTATCTAAACAACAAACAGAACTATCTAGACAATAACGTAACTATCTAAACAACAAATGTAACTATTCGAAACACAAATGAAACTATCTAAACAACAGATGTACAACAAGTGTAAGTATCTAAACCAACACGTAACTATCTAAATAACAAACTCTAGTGGAAACTAGAGCAAACCGTAACTATAAAAAAAAAAAAAAACGGAACTACATAAACCACAAGGGAACTATCTAACAATAACTGAACCATCAAAACAGCAACTGTTTTCTTTATTTATATACACTCACATATTGTCTGGCCCCAGAGACGGCAGATTACCGAGCCCAAGAACAAGTTGAGCTTAGCAGCAGCCGTATGTTGGTGTCAAAGCTACAGAACTTTCTCCGAGCCGCTCACTGCTTGTTCTTCACGTGCAAACTATTTATATCTCATGTACAGCAGGCACCACAGATCCAGACAGCCCCCTCCCCCCCCCCTCCTTTCACCCCTCTCGCGCGCAGCAGCATCCCCCGCCTAGCCCGTGGGTCTCGCGCCTTCTAGATACAGATTGTTGAGTGACTGGTAAGAGACGGCTAGTCAAGACAGTTATACATCCATCACAGTTATACATCTACTGCAGTTATACATCCACCTCAGTTATACATCCATCACATTTATACATCTACCTCAGTTAGACATTCACCTCAGTTACACATCCACCTCAGTTATACATTCACCTCAGTTAGACATCCACCTCAGTTACACATCCACCTCAGTTATACATCCACCTCAGTTATACATCCACCTCAGTTATACACCCACTTCAGTTATACATCCATCTCAGTTATACACCCACCTCAGTTATACATCCACCTCAGTTATACACCCACTTCAGTTATACATCCATCTCGGTTATACATCCACCTCAGTTATACATCCACCTCAGTTATACATCCACCTCAGTTATACATCCACCTCAGTTACACACACACCTCAGTTATACATCCACCTCAGTTATACATCCATCTCAGTTACACATCCACCACAGTTACACATCCACCTCAGTTACACATCCACCTCAGGTATACATCCACCTCAGTTACACATCCACCTCAGTTATACATACACCTCAGTTATACATCCACCTCAGTTATACGCCCACTTCAGTTATACATCCACCTCAGTTATACATCCATCTCAGTTATACACCCACCTCAGTTATATATCCACCTCAGTTACACATTCACCTCAGTTATACATCCACCTCAGTTATACACCCACCTCAGTTATACATCCACCTCAGTTATACCCATCCTCAGTATACACCACCTCAGTTACATCCTCAGTTATACAACCACCTCAGTTACACATCCACCTCAGTTACACATCCACCTCAGTTACACATCCACCTCAGTTACTCATTCACATCAGGTATACATCCACCTCAGTTATACACCCACCTCAGTTATACATCCACCTCAGTTATAAATCCACCTCAGTTATACATCCACCTCAGTTACACATCCACCTCAGTTATGCATCCACCTCAGTTACGCATCCACCTCTGTTATACATCCACCTCAGTTATACATCCACCTCAGTTATTCATCCACCTCAGTTATACAACCACCTCAGTTATGCATCCACCTCAGTTATACATCCACCTCAGTTATACATCCACCTCAGTTATACATCCACCTCAGTTATTCATTCACCTCAGTTATACAACCACCCCAGTTATGCATCCACCTCAGTTATACATCCACCTCAGTTATACATCCACCTCAGTTATACAACCACCTCAGTTACACATTCACCTCAGTTATACACCCACCTCAGTTATACGTCCACCTCAGTTATAAATCCACCTCAGTTATACATCCACCTCAGTTATTCATTCACCTCAGTTATACAACCACCCCAGTTATGCATCCACCTCAGTTATACATCCACCTCAGTTATACATCCACCTCAGTTATACAACCACCTCAGTTACACATTCACCTCAGTTATACACCCACCTCAGTTATACGTCCACCTCAGTTATAAATCCACCTCAGTTATACATCCACCTCAGTTACACATCCACCTCAGTTATACATCCACCTCAGTTATACATCCACCTCAGTTATACAACCACCTCAGTTACACATTCACCTCAGTTATACATCCACCTCAGTTATACATCCACCTCAGTTATACATCCACCTCAGTTATACATCCACCTCAGTTATACGTCCATCTCAGTTATACATCCACCTCAGTTATGCATCCACCTTAGTTATACATCGACCTAGGTTACACATCCACCTCAGTTATACATCCACCTCAGTTACAAATCCATCCTAGTTAGACATTCACCTCACTTACACATCCACCACAGTTATACATCCACTGTAGACTAAGAGCAGAAATATGGTTTTTACAGCAAATACAAACTATCTTGACTGGCAAACGAATGAGGAACCATTAAAGGAACCAATGAAAACCGCAAATTAATTCATCACTAGACAACTAAAATGTTGTGCAGAGAAAGACACTTCAATACTTTGTGACACCTGGCAAACTTGATGTGGCAACCTTTATGTGACAGTTGGCAATCTTGATGTGACAACTGGCAAACTTGACCTGACAAATGGCAGACTTGATGTGACAACTGGCAAACTTGATTATACGCCTGGCAACATTAAGGTGACAGTTGGAAAACTTGATGCGACAACAGTATGGGGGGAGGGAGGGGGGGGGTGACTAAGATAAATACCTCGATAACTTGGCTACGGCATCAACCGAAACAAAGAACTCGGTCCGAGACTTTGGTAATCTTTACATATACTCCCCCCCCCCCACACACACACACACACCCGCAAAGAGTAACATGCACATACTGCCGCCAACTCCAGTGAGTACACAAAGCAAAGAGGGTCAAATCTACTCACACATTCACACACACACAAACACAGACACACACATCCACATACCGGAATAAGTACAAACAATAAAAATCACATATGCCGAAACACACACACCCACATCCCCACCACCACAAAGAGTACCTGCAATGGAAATTGGCAGACGCGGAAAGCCACACCCACACAAACACAACGCCATAGTGAACGCATGCAACAGAAAGAACCAGGTTCAACTCAGCAGTTGTGGAGTACGCAAGTGTTGATGTCAACAAATCCAGGCGGAATTACCTGCAATCACGTGCTTGAGCGCTTCACAGCTCAGACATACTCCAAACCACGGCCTTCTCTATTAGAGACGGCGTTGCGCCAAACACAACATACACTCCTTGTCAGTCGACGCAGGTAAAGCAGGGCTCGTCACAGCCCACGGCTGATCTTATATAGGACTGGCTTTGATGTTTGTGGCTTAGGCGTTTTGAACGCGCTTCGTAATGCCGGGGTGCCGGGTTCGATCCCAGCTGCGGGCGATTTGTGTTGTGTTGGTTTCGACAGTGGTAACGAGAACTGGCCGTTCAGTACGCAATGGCAAACTCATCAATTAGCTCTCTTCACGGCATGCCTGAAAATATCCCTTTACCTATCCAGCTCTCCGGCCCCATGTGCTTTCAATGCCAAGACATCTTCGATGTCTTGTATCCATCTTCGCGGTGGTCGACCCCTGCTTCGCCTTCCACAAACTACACCCTTTGTCTAAACCTTGTATACTGTTGGAAAGGAGAACTGTGTCGTCTGCATATCGGAGTTCTGGGATAGGATTACCTCCAATTTTTAATGGATCAAAGCGCTCACATGCCTCATCGCTAATTACAAACTCATCATCATCATGTAGCAGGTCCTTTGCAGAACGTCGCTCTCATCACAGTCTGCCTGAAAGAAATTCGGTTTCTCGCCAGTTCTGCCGCCTCATGCACTTTCACACTCAAGGAGTAACTTATCCTGTGCCCATCTTCGTGTCGGTCAGTCCCTGCCCCTCCTTCCTGGTACCATGCATTCTGCTATAATTTTTCTCCAATCCGTCGTGGCGCTTGATATGACCAAAATATTTCAGCTTTCGAGAAAGGATGCTGTTTATTAGCCAATCTTCCTTGTTGTTCAGATCTTTTAAAATGTCAATATTTCTCATCTTCTTTGTCCAAGATTGTCAATTGCAAACTACTGAACGTAAAATATGCATAGAAAAACAACAACAGCCAAACAATACTGGGGTTGGTTCTGCAACGTCCTACAAAGAAATACGCAACTAACTTAGTTAGACGCCCCACTCCCACCCCCCTCCCCCGAGAACTGATCAAACACAGTGATGGTTTACATGTATGATCCGCAATATATGCACTCAATATGACCCGCATATCCACAGTATGTGTGTACAACATATGACCCGCATATCCACAGTATGTGTGTACAACATATGGCCAGTATATCTACAGTATGTGTGTACACCATATGGCCAGTAAATCTACAGTATGTGTACACAACATATAACCCGCATATCCACAGTATATATGTACAACATATGGCCAGTATATCTACAGTATGTGTACACATCGTATTCCTAGTATATCAACACTACACAAGAACGATACACTAAACATAAATAATTCATCACACATGAATGATAACAAAATATAAACGGTGCACCACACATGAATGTAACCCACACATGAATGATACACCACACAGGAATGATACACCACACATCAATGATACACCGCACATGAATGATACACCACACATCAACGATACACCGCGCATGAATGATACACCACACATTAATGATACACCACACATCAATGATACACCACACACAAATGATACACTGCACATGAATGACACACCACACATTATTGATACACCACACATCAATGATACACCGCACATGAATGATACATCACACATGAATGACACATCACTTATAAATGATGCGCCACACATAAATGATACAAACATAAATGATACAGCTCCCATGGATGATGCACCACACATAAATGATACAAAGCATATAAATGATACATAATATGTTTATACAACAACCCAAAAAATGTCTTCACCTCTGCTGATGTTTCCCCGATGTTATATCACTACACAATATGTTTATACAACAACCAATATGTTCTCACCTCTGCTAATATGTCCCTAATGCTATATCTCTACACAATATGTTTATACAACAATCAATATGTTCTCACTCTGCTAATATGTCCCCAATGCTATATCTCTACACAATATGTTTATACAACAAACAACATGTTCTCACCTCTGCTGATGTGTCCCCAATGCTATATCTTTTCACAATATTTTCATACAACAACTAACAAAATGTCTTTACCTCGGCTGGTCTGTCCTCTATATTATATCTCTACACAAAATGTTTATCCAGCAATCAATGTGTATGTTCTTACCTCTGCTAATCTGTCCGCCATATTTTCATCACAGCACATAGCAATTATAATCTGACTTCTGCACGACACCGGGTCACACGCCATCATTTTGTTTGTAAACAACATGTACCAAAGCACGACATTTACTGCATGCATACCTGCACAATAACCAAACATACGGGCATAGATATGTACACACACGTACACACACATACCCACACCCACCCACCCACAAACGCACTGATACCCATATGTTTGATGTAAAGGACTCGTATTCAAATATCCAAAGACCATACTGATACAAAGTGTTCACACATTAAACGACCACTTGTGCAAGGTATGTAAACATTCAACGGTCACCACTGGAATAATCTGCACATTACATAAGGTTTTCCTTATTAGATGGATCATAATCTGCACCTCTTTGCAGGAGCGGCTAGTAGCATGCGTAGGGCGTCGCACAAAACGTGATCTCTGCAGTTCCAGCGACAACTCCCTGAAAATTACATGAGTGGAACGACAAGGAGTCAAATCTTGATGGTTGTGTGAGACACGAAGTCCTATCTTGGAGATATTTTGAGACATGGAGTCCTATCTTGGAGATATTGTGAGACATGGAGTCCTATCTTGGAGATATTGTGAGATATTGAGTCCTATCTTGGAGATATTGTGAGATATTAAGTCCTATCTTGGAGATATTGTGAGATATTGAGTCCTATCTTGGAGATATTGTGAGATATGGAGTCCTATCTTGGAGATATTGTGAGACATTGAGTCCTATCTTGGAGATATTGTGAGACATGGAGTCTTATCTTGGAGATATTGTGAGACATGGAGTCCTATCTTGGAGATATTGTGAGACATGGAGTCCTATCTTGGAGTTATTGTGAGACATGGAGTCCTATCTTGGAGATATTGTGGGACATGGAGTCCTATCTTGGAGATATTGTGAGACATTGAGTCCTATCTTGGAGATATTGTGAGACATGGAGTCCTATCTTGGAGATATTGTGGGACACGGAGTCCTATCTTGGAGATATTGTGAGACATGGAGTCCTATCTTGGAGATATTGTGAGACATGGAGTCCTATCTTGGAGATATTATGGGACATTGAGTCCTATCTTGGAGATATTGTGAGACATGGAGTCCTATCTTGGAGATATTGTGGGACCTTGAGTCCTATCTTGGAGATATTGTCAGACATAGAGTCCTATCTTGGAGATATTGTGTTACACTGAGTCCTGTCTTGGAGATATTGTGGGACATGGAGTCCTATCTTGGAGATATTTTGAGACAATGAGTCCTATCTTGGAGATATTGTCAGACATGGAGTCCTATCTTGGAGATATTGTGAGACATGGAGTCCTATCTTGGAGATATTGTGAGACTTGGAGTCCTATCTTGGAGATTTTGTGATATATAGAGTCCTATCTTGGAGATATTGTGAGACATTGAGTCCTATCTTGGAGATATTGTGAGACATGGAGTCCTATCTTGGAGATATTATGGGACATTGAGTCCTATCTTGGAGATATTGTGAGACATGGAGTCCTATCTTGGAGATATTGTGGGACCTTGAGTCCTATCTTGGAGATATTGTCAGACATAGAGTCCTATCTTGGAGATATTGTGTTACACTGAGTCCTGTCTTGGAGATATTGTGGGACATGGAGTCCTATCTTGGAGATATTTTGAGACACGAAGTCCTATCTTGGAGATATTTTGTTACACTGAGTCCTATCTTGGAGATATTGTGGGACATGGAGTCCTATCTTGGAGATATTGTGGGACATGGAGTCCTATCTTGGAGATATTGTGAGACAATGAGTCCTATCTTGGAGATATTGTCAGACATGGAGTCCTATCTTGGAGATATTGTGAGACATGGAGTCCTATCTTGGAGATATTGTGAGACTTGGAGTCCTATCTTGGAGATTTTGTGATATATAGAGTCCTATCTTGGAGATATTGTGAGGCATTGAGTCCTATCTTGGAGATATTGTGAGACATGGAGTCCTATCTTGGAGATATTATGTTACACTGAGTCCTATCTTGGAGATATTGTGAGACATGGAGTCCTATCTTGGAGATATTGTGTTACATTGAGTCCTATCTTGGAGATTTTGTGAGGCATTGAGTCCTATCTTGGAGATATTGTGAGACATGGAGTCCTATCTTGGAGATATTGTGTTACACTGAGTCCTATCTTGGAGATATTGTGAGACATGGAGTCCTATCTTGGAGATATTGTGAGACATGGAGTCCTATCTTGGAGATATTGTGTTACACTGAGTCCTATCTTGGAGATTTTGTGAGACATGGAGTCCTATCTTGGAGATATTGTGAGGCATTGAGTCCTATCTTGGAGATTTTGTGAGACATGGAGTCCTATCTTGGAGATATTGTGTTACACTGAGTCCTATCTTGGAGATATTGTGTTACACTGAGTCCTATCTTGGAGATATTGTGAGACATGGAGTCCTATCTTGGAGATATTGTGTTACACTGAGTCCTATCTTGGAGATTTTGTGAGACATGGAGTCCTATCTTGGAGATATTGTGAGGCATTGAGTCCTATCTTGGAGATATTGTGTTACACTGAGTCCTATCTTGGAGATATTGTGAGACATGGAGTCCTATCTTGGAGATTTTGTGATATATAGAGTCCTATCTTGGAGATTTTGTGATATATAGAATCTTATCTTGGAGATTTTGTGATACATAGAGTACTATTTTGGAGATTTTTTGATATATAGAGTACTATCTTGGAGATTTTGTTATACATAGAGTCTTGTCTTGGTGACAATTTGAGCCATTAAATCCTATCTTGTTGATAGTGATACCAGCAGATGTGGCTAAATCGCTTTCACATGCAATGTCTAAGAAGAATACTTGGATTAAGTGGCAGGACAAGATCACAAACACCGAAGTATTGCATAGAGCAGGTATTACAACAGTTTTCTCAATCAAGACCATCTCTTGAAGCTGGCCTTGTCTCAATGCTCATATTCCGAAGGCTCCTGTGGCACATAGAGAATGGAGGATGGTAGAGTCCCGAAGGACATCCCCTATGGTGAATTACAGATGGGACAAGATGTCAAGGCTGACCTCCGATACGATATAAAAATGTGGGCAAGTGGGACATGAATGATACGGGTGTTGAGGTAGATCGGTGAGAACAAAATGACACAGTTGCGTAGAGGAGGCAAATCGGGAAGGAAATGACAAGGAAGGAAGAAATGATTGCGGAAAGGATGAAGCCGAGCGTTTAGTCCTAGTCCTAGTCCTTTTGAGAAAAAAATGAAAAGGTTGACCACTTTCAGACTGCTGCTAGCTAGCCGAGTCTGCTAACAGTCTCCGCCTATATTTGTGGTCTGGGTTATTTGTGTCACTTTCTTGACTAAATTCTAGTTTTGCGCCATTTCTGGACTTGATGCTTCCATCCGGTCCCCACCGCTCATCCTGCACCCTGTTGTTAGCTGTTCGTTTCTTTCCTCTTCTTATCTGGTGTCTCCTCTTTGTGTCTTCTCTCTCTGATTTGGTATGGCGTTTAACTGACTGACTTTCTACCCCACTAGGACATCACACAAGCGACAAACACCCGATGACACAAAGTGCCACCATGCGGATGAGGATCACCGTGGAGAGGTCCCAGAAACCGCGTTCAGGCAATTGGCCATATTGATGGCCTGCCTATATTGCGGCCCCTGGCAAAAGCCAGAGTGGGGCTTCAAATAAGAAAAAATTACGTCCTGAAAAGGACGTAAATAAGTAACATTGGGTATGGCGTTTGAGAAGGAGCACATTAAATACCTTTGATTTCAATAACGGTTCTGAAATCTCGTGCTCTAAGTGTCGCGGGTGAGTCTCGCTAGTCACGGACTGTCTTCTTCTTCTTCTTCTTCTTCTTCTTCTTCTTCTTCTTCTTCTTCTTCTTCTTCTTCTTCTTCTTCTTCTTCTTCTTCTTCTTCTTCTTCTTCTTCTTCTTCACGTTAACCGGCTGTAAACTCCGGCGGAAAGTTATTGTTGCCACCCACCTCTGGAATTTATATTTGTTCCAGAACCTGAGTGTTGCGTGCAAATCCGTTTTACAGATTTGAATGGTTGAATGTTGAATTAAGAATCGACATCAAAGCAGTCGGGACACTCCCATAAGTGTTCAGTCCCCATCTTCAGCAGCAAGCAAAGAGTTCCAGTTCCGATGGTACCAGTAACCGTTTGATTGTATATCCGTCTCATCCTTCCCCTGAGTGTTGAACGTCGGCCAAATCCCCTGGTAACGCCTCGCAGCGCCATTCTCATTAGACCGTAATGATCTATCTGCGCCACCGCACTGTTTACTCGCTCCCAAAGGGCCCTCACAGTTTCTAACTTGTCATACTTCAGTTCACCACCAAGTGGTGCAGAGATAACCAGTCCATCTGCCTGCTCATTTCCCAACACACCGGCATCACCTGGAGAAAATATCCGAAGGATGCTAACTACCCGGGACCTCTGAAGTGATGCTTGCCCCTCTGCACGAAGCATGCTCTGTGAGTCAGTTATCATTACGGCATGTGTGTACAGTTGATTCTCAAGCAAGCGGAAGGCAGTAGAGACTGCCTCCAGCTCCATTCTCAAACTAGACGTTGTGATATAAGATTTGACTTGTTTGTATGCAGACTGTTGGTTTCTTGCCTCTTAGGCAGGAACACTCCGACTTCAAAGGAAACCATTAATTAGTAGACTCAGCCGTGGGCTGTGAGTCCCATGCCTCCTCATAGCACAATATAACACTATCGTCTGGAAAGACGGAAAAGTGCCACCAACAGGATAGACAAGAAACACTGACACCCCACAGTACGTGGGAACTCAGGCTGTGTACGAGTTGAAGGACAGTCAGTGTTTTTGGTGTGAGACTTGACGATACAATCTTAACACTATATTTGATAACACTAACTCAACACCAGACTTGAGATCACCACTTCAACCCCCTAGATTTGCCACCTATACACTCCACATGAGAACGCCAGAACACCAGACATGAGATCACCATCATCACCTTAACACCCCACAATGAGAACGCTACCTCAACACCAGACTTGAGATCACGACTTCAGCGCCAGACTTGGGATCACGACCTTAACACTACACACGAGAAAGACACCTTAACTTCTTCATACAGAAGATATGCCCAAAATAATCTTTGATTCTGCTAGGTAGGTAAATGACCCTTTTTCACGCCTTAAGGCGTGTATGACACACAGGGCTAGACCTCTGTTTTATAGACAAATCGGCGCAAGATGGGTAATGTGGACAGCATCACGCTGGCCGCCTTTACTTCCCGGGACTGCACCCGGTACCCACTCAAGGCTGGGTCGACCTGGCAGCCAAGGTCATTTTTGAAAAAAAGATTCCGTTAAAAACTTTGTTTAATAAAAAATCGAAAGACACAGAAACGAGATTCTCCAACTGTGAAGTTTAAGTTAGTCAATTCCGGTCTCTTAAACATGGCAAACGTGAGCTGTCTCTAACCACCCTGTGTCCAGTTTTGTTTTCTCACGTCTATACGCACACAATCATCGTCCGATACACACATCACTGTATTTTAACCGCAACAACTAGACGATAGTATGGGAGGTACCCGATAACTTTTTCTAGAAAGTTCGTCCTGTGAAACCAGTTTTGTTAAATCGAAAGTGGTGATTGCACCACAAGCAACGTCTCTACAGGAACATGGCCGACCACACGGCGGTACGTGCTCTTGTCTCCTCTGTCCTGTCTGTCTGTCGCTGAGCCGTAGTCTGCTCCTCAACACTTTATCTACCTAACACTGTACTGTAGCTGTTTAATTTTACATATTATTCGTTTTCCGGTGTAAAGTGTATGTCTGATATTTCATTTTACAGCTTAACTTTTTACTTATTATTTCATAATTGATTTGAGGATGCGGAATTTACTTTTTTTTTGTATGGTTTACATTTGGTTCATTTTATGTTTGTTTTGTGTGGCATTAATTTAGATACTTTAGTCAAATTTTTAAAATGCCCTCTACACCAATAAAACCAGCACAGTTAGATAGCTGTAAAGAATCTCTTTCCAACGGTACCTTATTTAGGCTTGTATATCATTTCTGAGCTGAGATATGTAGGTTTTTGTGGAGATGAGATGAAAAAAAACAGCTGTTGAAAACTTGCATCTCAGAAACAAGAAGTTTTCTCTGCGCAACCAAACTGCGCACTTTTGTTTTGACTTTCTTTTCATTGGACAAGATGGCAGACAATTTTTCTCAGACACAGCCACATAATAGCGATTGCCTGAAAAATGTCACTGTAAATTGAAATAGCCATACATAGGAAAGAAATTGTATATACAAATGTAAAATTGGACGGAGAATTCAATTATAACTAGCATTACCATGTCTGGTAATGTTTTAAGGCCTAAAGCCAACCTTGAATACAAAAATTATAAAAATTATACTTACCGCTTTTTTCAATCAAACTGATGTAACAGAAAAACAGGACGTCCGGCTGTTATAGACATGCGCTGTTAACCGGGTTCATTCCCGCCGTTTTCAGCTATTTATAGCTGGTGAAAATCACACCAATCGCAAAATTTCATGAGAGATTAGGACCTATCCCGAAATCCTAGCCGACATTTCCCAAACAAGTTTCAAACGGTTTCCATGGTAACGGAAATTGCCAAAAAGACCGCAAATTGTCAAAACTGTAGTCGCTACATTAATTAATGATCACTTGCAACGCACACAATTATTTGTAATCTAGCTTACTCATAGCTGAGCATATGTTGTTCTGGCTGGTGCAGAGTTTGAGTTAGTAGTTACTTACTTAGTTAGTTACAAGTCTGGAGTGTTTTTGTTTTGATTTGAATTTGATGTATTTATTTGTATCTAAAGTATCTTCTCTCTTGACTTCATATTGTTAATTTGATATTTTGAAGTTAATCTCTCTGTAGTCTGTTGTAAAAGATAGTCTTTTTAGGAAAGAGATAAACTGATACGGTGTCCATTACTCCCTAGACTGATACAGTGTCCATTACTCCCTAGACTGATACATTGTCCATTACTCCCTAGACTGATACAGTGTCCATTACTCCCTAGACTGATACAGTGTCCATTACTCCCTAGTTCAGGAGTGCCAAGAGACTGCTGATGTGGCTCAACTATAATTTTATCTAAGGGGTTTGTCACAGGATATTATACAAGCAGACGGCAATTCTTGTTGTGAAAATCAAATGGTAGTTGGGACCCACTAGAATAGAAAATGTGGACACCTTGGAAATATCTAGATAAAGACTAACCCACAATTTATATAACCCACTATATAATATGCGGCGTCCGTGGCTAAGGCATTGCGAGTTCTACTCGTAATCCAACGTACCGCGATCAAAACCCACTGCGAGCTGCGTGGATTTTTATCATGGTATGGGACGTCGCAGGTCGACCCAGCCTCAAATGGGTACCAGGATGGCTGTCCTGGGGAAGTAAAGACGGCTGGCGTAATGCTGACCACATTACCCACCAAGTACCGATTGGTCTGTAAAAATATTTTTTAAACTTCAGCCTATGCTTATGTTCAGAACATTGGTATCCATGACCAGTTGAACATAAAGTGAGAAAAAGCTCTGTCTAAAATCGATGCTAGCAATGAATCGGATCAATTAGTGCCCAAATGTTTGCGAACAAAGACTTGTATACAAAGAAATGACTAACTTCCCTAAGTACTTTAATGGTATTTCCAAACATTAGAAACAAATATGGAGCTGTATGTGAATCAGTATATATGGGACACACGATCTACACAGTGTTGTTGGGAATATCGGAACTTCTCATTTACCACAAACAGCTTTGCTCGGGCCTCAGAGAGTTAATACAGCCAGCAAGTAGATACCATCTTCATGCCTATAACAAATTAACAGTCTGGATAATTGTTGTATGCAGTCTGGGGGTGTGGACAGCATATCTAGTGTCTAGGGGTAAAATGATTATGCTTCACTTATATATATATATATATATATATATATATATATATATTACAAATACACACACGGAAGTTCCCCAGTCGACTGTTCGACGTTAATTAAGTTTCCTACCGGAGAGTGCTTAGATCAGAGTTACACATAGTTACATCGTTCCACCAGCACTTGTAACAATGTCAACAACAATACATTAAAAGGCATCTCTATAACTGTGCGTCAGTCTCTTTATTGATGAACACAGTGTGACAAAGATGAAATGGTGATTACAGAACTACTGTCCATCTAATACTCTCTAGATACCCATTGGTATACTTCCAAGGTGGCATCACCTTAAATGGCTACACCTAGCCTCGACTTGACCTGAGTCCACAACATAAACACCTTCGGCCTACTGGTCTACTCCTCGGGTCGCCAGCAGCCTTTTATAAACGCCTCGGTTATGTGCCCACGCTTTGGGTCACTAATAACCTATAGATAATGACTAGAGGCTGACCAACGGCACTATACCACCACAACAAGCAGTCTATGAAATCCTACCCCTGAACTGACTAGAGACCCTGCCGCCGGCACACCAAGTCTCGAGTCAGAACCCGACAAGGAACGATCATGTCCTCGCTGTAGGATAATATAAAGTGTTGGGCTTTCAACACCTTGTCCCCCTTAAATACACTCAACTGGAGCATTCCTTATGATACACCAAATTCTAATGAACAATCTAAGCTTGAAACAGAAAAAAATAGTACGCATGATTACTACTAAAAGTCAGGCACGTCCGAACTCTCTTACAGAGGCTGGGCATGGACTAACCTTCAGCTCAGCGTCTAGTGACGCTTAGGTCTTGCAATACCCATGAAGCCGCTATCTCCCGCTAATCTCCCGGATAAACACTCATCCCCCATTTTAAAGCACCACCTTTTGCACTCGCCTCTGCCTTCATCATCATCTAGTGCCTTTACGACTGGTGTGGGTGATCACACCTCCGACGTGAGTTTAACACACACCAGTAATATCAGTTCTTTGTCCCAGAAGGATTACAGTAAATGAATTACTGCGTCTTATTTGATTGGCAACTTTCCATCTTTCCGGATGATAGTGTTATACTGGGCTATGAGGAGGCATGAGACTCACTGCCTATGGCGATGATGAGTGGGACTAATAAGACCCACCTGCGTTAAGAAAAGTTTTCCACAATTATAGCCGTTGTGTTCTGTAATAATTTCTTCCTTAATTCTCATTCCCTTCCTGATATGCCCCCTTCCACACAAGACAGTCAGTGTCATTTTGTTCCCACAAGTCCACCTCAGTACCTATATCATTCATGTCTCACTTGCAGACATCTTTATATCGTGGTAGAGGCTGGCCCCAACATCTTATACCCGTCTTTAATTCACTAAAGAGGGCCTCAGGGACTCTGCCATCCTGCATTCTCCAGGTGTGACCCAGCCACCTGAGCCTTGGAGACTGAGCATTGAGAAGACTGTTGTAACACCAGCTCTTTCCAATACCTGAGTGTTTGTGATCTTGTCTTGCCATTTGATGCCAAGTATTCTTTTCATGCATCACATGTGAAAGCTGTTTAGCCATTTCTCCTGGTGCAAATATGTTTGTTTCACTGCCTCAAAACTGCTGAGAACACAAGCCTGATATATGCAAGTTTTTGTTTTAATCATGAGCTGTCTGTTCTCCCAAACTCTTTTTGTTAATCTGCTCATTATTGTTTATGCCTTACCCATCCTGATGTTAATTTCTTGGTCCAGCGATAGTTTGCTATTCATATACCACTCTCCTGATCTCAAAAGGCATGTTTCAGAAGAAGTGTCTCTGTCAGTTAACAAGAACTTATAAGCTGTAACTGATGCCTCTCGATTTGTTTCCGAGACCAGTTACGGCCAGGGAAGAAGTTCATCTTCTCCATAGCACAAAGTCTGAGTAGTATTATAGAGACCATATTTTGCCCATGCATTATGATCCCTGTCTCGACCTGCCTTGTGTACTCCAGAGGAAAGGTTACACCAGAATGTTTGGAACAAAGCAGGCTGCAGAAGCTGCCGGATCAGCAGAGCAATGCTATATCTGTCCGCCTGTGATAACATGCAGTTTTCAGATTGCACGTCCTTTTACTAGTATAAGGCTAATATCCTTCCCAGTGCGCTCCTCCACCCAAAGCCTATGACAGTATGGGATGTCATGTTTGGTATATGCTGCTCAACATTCAGCATTAACAGAAGACAGGTGGGACGGGCTACTGTTATACAGTAGCTCAGTCACCTATCTGACCAAAACCTGACCTGTGTTCATATTTTTATCTGGGTTAACAAACATATTTAGACCGTCATCACAAGATAGAACCTTAACCAATTTTGACAGACTATTCCACTTTTCTCCTGACAGACTGGAATCTCAAGATTTAGGTTTAAAACATGTATAAACAACAAATCATTATCATGGCACAAGGGTAATAACCCATAAGTGCTCCGTTCTACTTCTAACTCAAGCCTGAGTCCGAAAAATCTCAGTGCAATGCACTATCCCTGTAGCGCCGACAATGATCCTGACATACTTTGTATATATTTTTAACTCCAAAATCTCAAGAGGTATACCTTAATGTGTACAGAGTATCAGCTCAATGACAGGTTCCCTCATGAACAGGCCTTTAAAAAGAGTTCCCCTGAGTAAAAGCTAAATATGCTCAACATTTGTGCAATCCACCGTTCGTCCTATAGTACTAATGTAATATTTTAATACTTCATATCTCAGCTATTACTTATTTCTGTAAAATATATATTTCTCTCATGCCATCACTTTGAAGTCATCCTCACATATTATGCCTTTCATCAGAGTTAGGAATAATAAAGCATTGTAAGCAACACTCTAAGAATGAGCACAAGAATCACTCCATTCCACATGAATAAAAAGTTACATATAAGCTTTTACACCCAACATAGTTTCTTCTACTGTATCAAGAAGTGTTTACTCAGGTCTAACCCATATGTATGGAGTCAAGACATGAACCTGTATCATAAGCACTTGGAATATTCCCCAAACATCAGGTATACTGTGAACATGAACATATTCCTATGCAGTGAACAGCCGCCTGGTGTGATGGTTCCAATGCCTATGTCAATCCCTCGAAGGCATCAGTGTCATGGTTCTCTTTGAACAATCACATTGTCAAGTCGGACTTACCAGAAGTGAAAATGCGTGATAATGTATTGATCAGAACCAACGTTATGACGTTTCTCGGGGTGAGGTTCGATCGCAGCTTGTCATTCAGGGAACACGTTGACCATGCGATAACAAAAGCACGCAAAGGTCTATCTGCAATGAGGATTATGGCTGCTTCCAATATCGAGCAAAGACTGCTGGTGCTTCTATTCTACGGTCTGGTCCTTTCCCCCATTGAATACGCTCTGGCCATCCTCACTGTCAGTGCTACCCAGATTGAACGACTCGAGAAGGTGCAAAATGAAGCCATGCGTATTATTTTGGGATGTACAAGAGACACATCTTGTGGAGCAATGAGGTATCTACTTGACTTTCCAACAATGAACCAAAGGATCAGAATGCGGAGGGCTCGGGCATACCTCAAAATATGTGCTGATAAGAAACACCCACTGCATCAAGCGCTTTTTAGTGAAAAGGGCGACAGACTGAAGAGGGGAAAATCGTGGCTAGGTCGGGCAGAAGATGTTATTAGGCAAATATGCAGCCTAACCGACATCATACCTGGTGCAGAATGGATACCTGTGCCTCAGGCGTTTATTTGTACATTTTCCTGTATTGTCACACTCAACAGGCGAGGTAGAGAAGATAATCCTGTTGCTGTTAATGCAGAGGTCAACGCTCTCATCGGTGAAAATTCAGATGAAGCAGATGCACTAATCTATACAGACGGATCAGTTATACGCCAAAGAAGAAGCGCATGGGCATTTACAGCACGCTCAGCGGGCAGAACAGTCAAAGAAGCCAACGGCGCCTTCTCCATGACAACCAGCAGCATGACGATGGAGGTGATGGCAGTGACGCAAGCGTTTGCCTGGCTTGAAACACAAAAATACACCCGCATATGTATACTCAGTGATTCAATGAGTATGATCCGGAGGGTTCAGGCAGGTTCAGTGCGAAGACAATGGCTTGAATCAATTCAGAAGTCCACTGTGCGAGGAGTCACCTTTATTTTTGTTCCGGGACACGCAGGCGTCGATGGAAATGAAAGAGCTGACAGGTTGGCTGGATCCGCTATCACTACCGACGGTCGGCCTATGGATCATGCTGATATTATCAATGCCCTCAGAGAAATGGGAAGGATAGAGGACTTTGGTGGCAGTGAACCCACATCACTCGCCAGAATGGCAGACTTGGGAATTAAGATCGGCACAGCAAAAAACGAGACGCACACCGGACACGTCAGAAGACTTGTTAATCAACATAGAACTGGTACTATTAGCCATCGGACGTTGGGATTCATACTGAGGGGAGGATCTGAGCACCTATGGACATGTCCGGAGTGCAATGATGATAACCCAACTAACTAACTAACTAACTAACTAACTAACGAACAGCTCAGTTAAGAGGTAGTAGTTAAAGCATTTGTTTTATAAATGCATTTGTGAAAATATACGCGCACACATCCCTTAATCATAGCAGCAATAACGTGAATAACCATTACATAGTAGGTTCACAGTAATGTATAAACACCATGAGATCCAAGCCATTTTATTCGTGTACAGTGACTGGTGACAGGAAATGTGAATCCTGACATTTATTTATGTATACCTCCCAGTCATTTCCAGAAGCATATATATGCTTTTGGCCATATATATATATATATATATATATATATATATATATATATATATATATATATATATATATATGGCCATTGGACACCTGGTTGGACATACTGGACACCTGGTTGGACATGCTGGCCACCTGGTTAGACATGCTGGATACCTGGTTGGACATACTGGACACCTGGTTGGACATACTGGACACCTGGTTGGACATGCTGGCCACTGGACACCTGGTTGGACATGCTGGCCACTGGACACCTGGTTGGACATGCTGGCCACTGGGCACCAGGTTAGACATACTGGACACCTGGTTGGACATGCTGGCCACTGGAAACCTGGTTGGACATGCTGGACACCTGGTTGGACATGCTGGCCACTGGACACCTGGTTGGACATGCTGGCCACTGGACACCTGGTTGGACATGTTGGCAACTGGATACCTGGTTGGACACCTGGTTGGACATGCTGGCCACTGGACACCTGGTTAGACATGCTGGCCACTGGACACCTGGTTGGACATTCTGGACATGTTGGCAACTGGACACCTGGTTGGACATACTGGACATCTGGTTGGACATGCTGGCCACTGGACTACAGCAGCTGCCTAGTTGTGGTGATGATTGTAGTCAGTGTGTTTTACTCTAGTGTTGCGTTACTGTTGTTGCATGATGCTGATCTGTGGACATGGGCATGTGTTTCTTACAGAGCTCTGACATCTTGAAGAGGTACGCCCTGAAGGTTTCAGTGTCCAGTGTCAAGGAGAGAACAAAGGCTGTTGCATCAGTCACTGATTACGTCAACAACGGAGGTAGGGCTAACAGTCTGTTTGGTGACATTCTCTCAGTCTATCAGATGTCATTGTCTCACGGTCTGTCGGATCTCATTATCTCACACAGTTGTGTTTTCTCTGTTAGAGAGGAGGGATTGGTTGATACACAGATGGGTGGATTCTCTGTTAGAGAGATGAAATTAGTGGAATCTCTGAGAGAGGTGAGATTAGTTCTTAGAGAGAGAGAGAGAAATTGGTGGATTCTCTGTTTGAGAGATGTGATTGTCAGATTCTGTGTTAAGAGAGGTGGGGTTGGTGGATTGTCTGTTAGAAAGGCTAGATTGGTGGATTCTCTGATAAGAGTTAAAATCAGTGGATTCTCTGTTAGGGAGGTGATTGGAGGTTTCTCTGTTGAAAAAGTGGGATTGGTGGATTCTCTTTCAGAGATTTGCAGATATCTGTTAAGAGAGATAAGATCGATGGATTCTCTGTCAAAAAGATGAGATTGGTGGAATCTATGTCAGAAAGATGATTAGTGGAATCTCTTTTAGAGAGATAAGATTGGTGGATTCTCTGTTAAAGATGTGAAGTTTGTACGTTTACCTTTATCTGAGGTGTGTGTGTCAGTGCCAGATCCACCTTATGTCATCTCAAAAAGATTGTACAGATAATGATAGTTTGTGACATGTATACATGTTTTGGCCTGACATTTCAGCTATCCCAGAAGGCGCGGTGAAGGGAATCTTCCGCTACCTGTCCCAGGCTATTGGCCTCTACAGAGATGGACCATCACGCCGGGCTGCACTAAACTTAGTCTCCAGCATCAGCAAGGTCCACTTTGAGGCATCTGTGAAAGCTCTGCTGGCAGCACTGGAGAATACTGCCAAAACTCAGAAGAGTCTTGTGAATCCAAGGTGATATCCTACACAAGATAATAGTGTTGTGCTTGTTGTACCTCTCTAGTTTTGTTGCGTTGACATACATTTACTACGCACCGTTACTGTTAGTCTTTTGTCTGCCCTCAACCCAACTCGTGCCAGGTCATTCTATGCTTTAATATCATATACAGCTCACCCTAGGTCCTTGCTATCCTTATTACTTCACTCACTCTCTAGCTCCCTCCTTTTTGTGGGGCGGGGGGGGTGTGCCTTTATTCCTCAAACCTGTGTGTTCCAATGCAACGTCGTTCTATTTATATTCTCAGATTTTCTGAATGTGTGTCCTATCCTATGTCAGCATTTTTTCTTGACTTCTTGATTCACTAGAATTTGCTTGATTTTCTTCCAAAACTCCACATTAGTGATTCTAACACATCAGTTATTTCCTCCGCTACGTACAGGTACCACTTAATGAATATGTATAGTTTATTATCATTACATTGTTATGACTCAAGTGTTAAGTTAGAGATGTGTGTTAACCTTCGATTGCAGTGCTGTTTATTATGACAAGTATTGAGCTAGAGATGTGTTTTAACATTCAGTTGTAGTGCTGTTTGTCAAGTCTCAAGTGTTAAGCTGTAGATGTGTTTTAACATTCAGTTGTAGTGCTGTTTTCAAGTCTCAAGTGTTAAGCTGTAGATGTGTTTTAACATTCAGTTGTAGTGCTGTTTGTCAAGTCTCAAGTGTTAAGCTAGAGATGTGTTTTAACATTCAGTTGTAGTGCTGTTTATCAAGTCTCAAGTGTTAAGCTAGAGATGTGTTTTAACATTCATTTGTAGTGCTGTTTACCTGATAGCAAAGTTTGTTGCAGGATATGTGCTATATTTTGATTGACAGAATATTTTTTTCCAGAGCAGCAAACCTATGCTTGTGAAATTTCATTTGTCTGGATCGGGACAAATGTCACCATTATGTTGCAGGCGATTGCCATAACAACAGACAATGATAGGTGTTATCCTATCCATAACTGTAGGACATAAGTTGATTTATAATTGTGTGTACCTAGTCATTGAGACTTTTGTCAATGTACTGCTAGTGACTGATAGATTGCGTTTCTTTCTTCATCTTTCTTAGGGGTACATCATATTAAAACCTGTGTAACAGTGTACTTAACAGAGTCGATAGACAGGTATTACGGAAAGTAATGGCTCATTGTGAAGTGAGTGAACATCTCAATAGTCTGCAAAAGTTTATATGGAGATTTTAGAAGCATAGTCAGAATAAATCAGGGAACATCACAGAGCATGCAGACAGAGTAATGGATATTTCTTATTACCACTGCTGTTTACATACACCGACAGTATATGCAAGAATGCCAAGCACAGGAATGAAAATATCAGTAACATAATGAATTACTCAATGCTGAAAACAGGTCTTGATAGCCGATACCGCCATGAAATTGCAACTACTCACAGCCATGAATGAAGAATGTAAAACAGATAATCAGCATTGACAAGACAGAATTAATGTCAATAGGAAGGCAGAAACAGCGCCTAAATATAGCAGTAGAGGGCCAAGGCATTAAACATGCATTCTTTCTTCTTTTGTCAAAATCTGCTTGTGCCGCTAGGCGTCGCAGTCTATCAGATGATCGGCAACCGAGCCAGGGCGCGCTCAGTCGCTTCATATGCCGTGATGTTATGAAGTCTCAAGTTGTCCGTGACTCCTTCAATCCATCTTCTTCTTGCTCTTCCCCTGCCTCTTGGTGTTTCGATTTTCATGTTGTATGCTCTTGATGCTGGCATCGTTGGTTCCATTCTCATTAGGTGACCAAACCATTTCATTCTTTGCTTCTCAATAAATTTAACGATGGGTATGGTTCCGATAGTTCTTGTAATCACATCGTTTCTCACTCGATCTCTTCTGGTTTTATTCGCAGCCATTCTCAAACATCTCATTTCACAGGTGGTTAGTCTTCTCTCGTGTTCTTTTGTTAATGTCCAAGTCTGACATTGATAACCTAATGTCGGTATAAAGATTGTATTTATAATTTGTTTTTTTATCTCAGCTGGGACAGCAGGGTGTTTTAAAATTGGGGCAAGCTGGTATGCGACATTGTTGGCTAGTTGGATTCTTGCTTCGATCTCTCTGTCTATTTTACCATTGGATGTAAAGATACTTCCCAAGTATTTAAATTCTTGCACTTGTTTTAGGCTGTGATCTAGAATCTTTATGTCGATGGTCTGTTGCTCTCTACTTATGCTCATGACTTCTGTCTTTTCAGTATAAACATGCATCATCGTTTAAATATCTTAGAAGAGCATTCACCAAAGATGGTAAATTAGAGGAAGAAATTAACATCTGATGCATAAAGCAAACCAAGTTTTGGGACAGCTAATGCCTTCTTTACAACACAAGACAGTCCCAATCAGCACAGAGAAACATCTTATGCAAAGCATAATCATTCCCACCATATCCTACCAGTGCCAGACATGGTCATTCACAACAAACCAGAAAAGAAAATTTCTAACCATGGATATAAGATGTCTGAGAAGGTCTGCAGGAGTGCATACAGTCCTGATACATTCACCTTATACAATCAGGAATGAGGACGTAAGAGAAAAGTCGGCACAGAACTGATTCTAGATTACATACAAAGACAACAAATTAGTAAATGGTTTACCCACTTAGAGAGAATGCTTTGTGGCGCCGAACCATAGAGGCTTACCATGAAAGAGGAGAAGGACATGGAGCACAAGCTAGACTAAGAAAAGATGGAAAGAGAGAAACTCTACAACAGCAAGAAGCCTAACATAAAGCACAACTTTATCTCTCTCTCTTAACACCTGAAGCGATAAAAGAGGAAATGAAGCAGAAGACAGTGTATAAAAAAACATTGTTGCATGATATCCATGAAGTTGTACTGTTGGCTAGTGAAGATCAGAGTACCCAGACACCTTGACCCTAATATGTTGTGGAATTGAGATTACCTGTGTGTTCGTTGTGAAGTCAAACCACCCCACGGAGATCCAGTCCTGCATGTGTCTGTGAGGTTATGTCTCTGTGTGTGTTCATATCTCTGTGACTACTATGTGATTGTATCAGTGTAGAGCTTACTAGGTTACCGACAGTTGAAGTGAGTATTGTGTGTTACAAGTGCAGGACTTTTGTTGCAGCCGTAGCTCTGCCGGTGATGCACTGCAGGCTTTATCCTGGACCTGCGTGGTAGTGTCTCAAGCCTTGGCTGCAGCCAATGGTCTCCCACAGCCGTTGCTTCAACAGTTGGTGAGTACTGCTGCCTGGTCTTCTAGCATATCAACAGCTTGTCTTAGTTGTCTGTTGCATTTTCGCGATCTCTCGGCAGCTTTCTTAACTTATAGCTTCTCTGTCTACATTTACTAATTGGTACTCTCTCTACCCACACTGTTAGCTGCTCTGTGTACCCACACTTAAAACTACTCTCTGTACCCACACTTGAAGTTACTCTCTTTGTACCCTCACTGGAAGCTACTCTCTCTCTTTACTCTCACTTGAAGCTACTCTTTGTACCCACACATGAAGCTACTCTCTCTCTCTTTACTCTCACTTGAAGCCACTCTTTGTACCCACACTTGAAGCTACTCTCTTTCTTTACTCTCACTTGAAGCTACTCTCTCTGTACCCAAACTTGAAGCTACTCTCTGTACTCACACTTGAAGCCACTCTTTGTACTCACACTTGAAGCCACTCTCTGTACCCACACTTGAAGCCACTCTTTGTACCCACATGGCTAGACATAGACATGTACTACTAGACCAGACATGGACACATGACTAGACCAGACATGGGCACATGACTAGATCACATGTGGGCATATGACTAGAAGTGTTACATTACGTATGTAAAGTACTGTGCTTTGCCCTCAGGTTGGTCTGCAGGCAGTGCTGGTGTATGGAACTGTGGCTGCCAGGAATGAGGTCATCACCCAGGCAGGTTACCGCAAGCTCTGCAGAGTCTGGAGAGAGGTCAGCAGTCCTCTCTGTTTTTGTTGTTGTTACATTGTTCCTGGTGGTTGCTGGATGTTGTTGGGTGGTTGCTAGACATTGGGTGATGTTAGATGTTGTTGGGTGGTTGCTAGATATTGGGTGATGTTAGATGTTGTTGGGTGGTTGCTAGATATTGGGTGATGTTAGATGTTGGGTGGTTGCTTTAGTCCAGTTCCCTAAAGTGAAACTCTGATAAGATAAATTTAGCTAAAGTCGACATAACCAGCTTAGTCCCAACCATTTTCTTTCTTTATCTTTGTGTAAAAAAAATCGTGATGAGTCAAATTTGGTTAACTCGAATATTTTGAAAAGTGGAATCTAAAAATAAATTGCGAAAATATACATGTTCATGTTTAAGTTGAACTGTTCATTTTCAGTATGAAAAAAGTTTCGTCAAAGAATTATTTTTAGTCAGCACGGAAAATAACATGAAAACTCGTACCTTCGATTCCATTCATTGCCGATTCACTGACCAGTATAAAAGCCCGGACACTTTCCATATATGGGTGTAAACTCAACATCGCTTACTACAGGAATTCCCGCTGAATGAAACTGATCATGTTTGAATCCAATTCTCAAAAATGGCCGCTGTAATCGATTATTTACAGAGCGAAGGAAAGGCTGCCGTTGATTGAAAATTGTCTCATTCTAATAAATTTAAACTCCATGTAGCTTGATGATGGTGGTGGCAAGATGTTAGTTTGGTGCTGGTGGTGGCAAGATGTTAGTTTGGTGCTAGTGGTGGCTAGATGTTAGTTTGGTGTTGGTTGTGGCTAGATGTTAGTTTGATGCTGGTGGTGGCTAGATGTTAGCTTGGTGATGGTGGTGGCTAGATGTTAGTTTGGTGCTGGTGGTGGCTAGATGTTAGTTTGATGCTGGTGGTGGCTAGATGTTAGTTTGATGATGGTGGCGGCTAGATGTTAGCTTGATGCTGGTGGTGGCTAGATGTTTGTTTGGTGCTATTGGGTGGTTGCTAGATGTAGATAAATTTCCAAGGGGAGCTAAGAAGTTTTGATGTTGTCTGGGTAGTTACTAGTTGTTGTTGGCTAGTTACTAGTTGTTGCTGGGTAGTTGCTAGATGTTGTTTGGTAGTTACTTGTTATTGTTGCTCGATAGTTACTAGTTATAGCTGCTCGATAGTTACTAGTTGTTGTTGCTCGATAGTTACTAGTTGTTGTTGCTTGATAGTTACTAGTTGTTGTTGCTCGATAGTTACTAGTTGTTGTTGCTCGATAGTTACTAGTTGTTGTTGTGTGCTATCTGGGTTACACACTAATCAGCACACTTCCAAGTGTCTATAGATATAACTTTCGCTCCCACACTCTCGAAGCAGGACTCAACGACAGTAGTTCCGTCATACACTGGATTTATTCGACAGAACCCAAGAGGGTATACACAAGCCCTCACATCAACAAGACAGCATACTTAGAGATGTAGACATTGATTCTTATTGGCATTCGCACCTAGTCTATTTAGTCCTCACTCTCTTCCAACTTGTAGCGTCCTCTCCCTGACCACTGCAGCTTCCCACAACTCTGGGGTCGCTGTGCAGCCGAACAAGACGAACTCACCTATCCACTGGACCTTGATATTACTTCAGCAGACAACCACGGCTGACTAGAAATGGACTTCCCTTGCCCGTTGTACACAGCACGTCAGGTTGTTGGACTCCGATGACCGACAGGACTTCTAACACAAGTCCTCTCTAGCACACAGCTTTTGTCGGCATCCCTACTGTTCTGTGTCCATGGTGATCCTACCTCTTCTTGCGCAGTCACCTAGAACAGTCACTATTGGAGCATCCAGCCCCTTTGGACTTATTTCGCCAGCGGGACTATACCTTCGGCACGTACCGTAATCACAACCCTTACTCAGACCTTGATGCCTGATAGTTGTACGGTACTCTGTCTGTCTCATTTGAGAGATACTGACTGTGACTTGGTCCTCTCTCTGACGTACAGCACTCTCATGCTGGGTGTGTACTACACCTGTACATCCCCACTGCTTCAGCTCTTTGGCTACGGCTCACTGACTCGGACTGTCTACGCAGCCCCAATATATCCCTGCGGAAACCATGTGGGCGGCTGATGTTACACGAGTGGCACGCTCGTGTGGGCGTTCTCAAGGCTCACGCTTATGTGGGCGTTCTCGAGGCTCACGCTTATGTGGGCGTTCTCAAGAATCTCGTTTATGTGGGTGGCTGATATTACATGAGAATCACGTAATTCACACTTTCTCTGTGGGTCTTGTTAGCCATGCTTGTCAGTCCCCACTGTGAACCCACGCGCCTACTTTCTCGTGACATTACACTTCTCACTGGTCAACATTCACTACTCGGACCAATGTTGACACTGTTCCCCCTGAACTCCCGGAAGGTACTATCATACCACTCTGTCCCTTCACACAGTATTACACTCTTCCAAATCAGCACGCAACAAGTTACTAGTTGTTGTTGGGTAGTTGCTACATGTTGGGTTGGTAGTTATCCTAGTCTGTTTCTGCTTGTAGGTGCCTGGCAGTGTAGAAAAGTATCTTGAGCTGGTCTCCCAGCTGGAGCAGAGCACACTCAGTTTGCCTCTCACTGGCTTTGTGTTAAAGTACCTGGCTGCTGGCAAACAGATGGAACTGATCCAAAAATACAAGGTAGGAGTCATGCTGTGTGGTGTGTACCTGGTTCTGTAGAAGTGTGTGTACACATGTGTATAAGTTTCTTCAGATGTGTGGTGTGTACATGTTTCAGTAAATGTGGGGTGTGTACAGTACTGTACACATGGGTGTGGGTTACGTGTTATGTTTTATGGTTTGTACATGTTTCTGTAGATGTGTGGTGTGTATAGTTCTATACATATGGGGGTGAAGTACGTGTTATGTTTTGTGGTTTGTACATGTTTCTGTCAATGTATGGTTTCTGTAGGTGTGTGGTATGTACATGTTTTTGTAGATGTGTGATGTATACATGTTTCTGTAGATATGTGGTGTGTACATGTTTTTAAGATAGTACACCCAGTCAACGAATGTTTGTTTCCCACCAAGGCAGCATATGAGACAATAAAATGACTAACCAAACCACGAAAACCCAAGATACCCATTGTAGAAGAACGGTCAAGTCCTTAATGAAAAAAACAGCAATATTAGAGAGATTGACGGAATATTATAATGACTTATATAATCAAGGAGCAGACCCTGACACCACAGTCCCAGACACAATTGTATGGGAAAATAGAGAAGTTGGCAACGCTGAAATAATAAGAGAAGAACTTGAGACGATACGCACACTAAAAAAGGTAAATCGCCAGGTGTGGACAATGTCCCAGCTGAACTTTTGAAATACGGTGGAGAACCCATAAATAAAGTGATGACAGAAGTATGCCAGAGAATTTGGGTCACAAAGAAGTAGCCTACTAAATGGACACAATCGTTGGTGATACCACTGCCGAAGAAAAGAAATCTGAAAAGCTGCAACAATTATAGAACTATTTGTCTTATCAAACACACAAGCAAAATAATGCCGAAGATACTGCTTAACAGACTGAAAGTAAAATATGAAGAAAAACTAGATGAAGAGCAGGTGGGTTTCCTGAACCACAGAACCATTTTCAACATTAGAACAATGATAGAAAAACACTTACAACATCAGCCCTACCTGTTCCATAACTTCCACTTCATGAAGGCATTTGACTGTGTGTGGCATGCTGAGCTCTGGCAAATAATCTTCTTCTTCTTCTTTCGTTCGCCTGAAATAAGTTATCTATATCAGCAGTTTTGTCTCTTGTATAAATTTCACTGTCATTGTTAGTTGTTCATTCAGTGGTCCATAGAGTTTACGTTCCACTGTTGTTCTTTCTGGCCAAAAGATTTGCCTTAATGTGTCAAAATCAGTGCAGTCCTGGAGTACAGGCTCTGCTGTCTGGGGCACATTTCCACAGGTGCACATGGCTGATACACCTATCTTGAATTTTGTGTACATGTGGTTACGTAATCGGTTGTGCCCTGTTCTGAGGCGGAGGATAATGACTTGTTCTGGTCTGTCCATAATAAAATAGTCATCTGGGGCTGGTGGTTTCCTGATCGATTTAATGATTCTTTTCTTTTAGTGGTATGTGACTGGTACATCCGGCTGCTCTTTTGTCGCACCTTCCCCTGCCAGTTGATCAGCTTTCTCATTTCCAGGCACTCCACAATGAGACGGTATCCACTGCATTACGACTCTTCGCTGAACGCTGAGTTGTGTCAGCAGTGTTTGCAATTCTGGTAGTTTTCTAGACTGGAGTGACAAATAATGAGAAAAATCAACTTTGATAAGAACATCATAGACACGTTTGAAGCACTTGAAAAAGATGCAAGCAGTGCAGTACTCATTCAGAATGATGCAGATTTTTCAAGACCAGTGTGGAAGTGAGATAAGGTTGCATACTATCCCCTGTCCTTTTCAATTTGTATTTAGAACACATAATCAGAGAAACACTAACAAATCATGAAACATCTATCTATATTTATTGGCAAAAGAAAACTGTAATTTACATTTTGCAGACGGCATAGATTTCATGGCTGGTTGCAGAACAGAACACCAAGAACTGACTTCAAAATTATAGGCTCGTAATAATGGCATGGAAATTCATGCTGAGAAAAGCCATATTCTAGTAAATAGTCGCAATTATCAAGTACGTACCAACATACAGATACAAAGGAAACAAACTAGAAGTTGAAACCTTTAAATATCTTGGCTCCCACATATGCAATGGTGGCAGCTGTACCAAAGAGATCAAGACAAAACTTGATATGGCAACAGCCGCAATGTCTTAGCTGAATACTATGTTGGAAGAGCAAAATCAGCATCGCAGTCAAGGTCAATATTTCATGTAATCACTGGTATTGTCTATTTTCTTATATGGATGTGAGAGTTGGACTCTGACTGTGGAAATGGAAAGGAGGATTCAGGTTTTCAAATTAAATGCTACAGACGCATTTTACAAATTAGTTATTTAGAACACGAAACTAATAAAAATGTCAGAGACAAAATATACAAATTTGTGGGACGTCAGGAGCCTCTCTTGGCAGTGGTGAAACGTCGCAAGCTAGCTTGGTTTGGACACGTGGTGAGACAAGATTCGATTGCAAAGACTGTACTTCTAAGAATATTTGGGGTTAGTCAAAGAAGAGGAGGGCAAAGAAGAATCTGGAATGACAACATCAAGAAATGGACAGGACTGAGTTATCATACATTTATTCATCAAGCGGAAGACAGAGAAAGATGGCAGGTTTTATGTGCTAGTGCTTCCATCAATACACCTCCACTACTGTAATAGGTCAAAGGTTATGATTCCCACTAAACAAACTCACACTGCAAGTGTTCACATCAGTGTTTTGATGTCTCACACATTTTGGGAAACATTTGTATGTGATAGCGGATAAATGCAAACAGGAGTTGTGTTTATGTATTATCATCATCATGTAGCAGGTCCTTTGCAGAACGTCGCTCTCATCACGGTCTGCCTGAAAGAAAAACTCCATGTCATCCAGCTCTCCCGCCTCATGTACTTTCATACTCAATGAGTCACTTGTATCCTGTGCCCATCTTGGCACAAATGTTTATGTATACTGAGATTAAATTGTTGTGTCACGTGTATTGTGTGTGTATGTATAACATGGACAGAATTAACCATGGATTGTGTGGGAGATTGAACTCCTGTACATGTTTATGTGTGAGTGAACTTTCTGACACAGAAAGAACTAACCATGTGTATCTCTGTGCATTTTCAGGGCGCATTTTTGGATGTGTACATCAAACAGGTCCTTGCCAGCCGTACTGCCCCTCCTAGGGCCATCTTGGTAAGTCTTCATGTGGCAGATTGTTGACATTTGATCCCAATCTTTAGCAGTCACACTTGTCAGGTGGGCACATTTTAAAAATGGCTTTGTCTTCAAGGTTGATTCAACCTGTAATTGGATACCACATGACAAACAAGTACAGACCCGGGAACATCAACTTAGACTGTCGTGGTTTGTGAGAGACCCTGAGGTTTGACCCCATTGACTGGGGTCACGTGACAATGCTGTGCGAGCAAGTAAACTATTGTGGTGAATTGATAGCTCTAAACTCTGGGACATAACTGCTATCCTACACATCGTTTGTTTAAAAAAACTGATACGGGTGTAAAGTGGTGCCCCCTTTCTCTTCTCTGCTATGTGTGACAGCATAAAGCTCTCTGACAGTAATTCTGCTGTTGTCAGTTAGATAGCTATAGTCTTATGGCTGATACTGTTTCTGTTGTGTGTATCTGAAACAGCAAGTCATGTGTAGATCTGTCTGACAGTAATTCTGCTGTTGTCTAACTGTTGATACTGTTTCTGTTGTGTGTGTATCTGAAACAGCAAGTCATGCGTAGATCTGTCTGACAGTAATTCTGCTTTTGTCTAACTGTTGATACTGTTTCTGTTGTGTATGTCTGTAGGAGAGCAGTGCAGAACTACTACGCCACTGCTCACATGCAGAGTTTAAGGATCAGATCTTGCCAGCAGCCCAGAAGGCCATGCTTCGTAATCCTGAAGTTATTCAAGAAAGTGAGTAGCTCCTACTACCTGTAGGCAGTAACTGATATCATATGTCAGCCTGTGTGTTGTAGCCATCATCTGCATACCTGTAGGCTGTAGGGGTTATCCGCCTACCTGTAGGTTGTATCCGTTTTCTGCCTACCTGTAGACTGTAACCTTCATCTACTTACCTGTGTAACTGTCATATGCCTACCTGTATTTAGTAACTGCCATCTGTCTATCTGTAAATTGTAACCATAATCTACCTACCTGTAGGTTATAACTGTTATCTGCCTATCTGTAGGTTGTAGGGGTCATCTGCCTACTTGTGTGTTATAACAGTCATCTGTCTCGTTGTAGGGGTTATCGGCCTACCTGTAGGTTGTAACTATCATTCGCCTACCTTTAGGTTGTATCCGTTATCTGCCTACCTGTAGGTTGTAACCTTCATCCGCCTACCTGTAGATTGTATCCTTCATCTACTTACCTATGTGTTGTAACCGCCATCGGCCTACCTGTATTTAGTAACTGCCATCTGTCTATCTGAAGATTGTAACCATCATCTACCTACCTGTAGGTTATAGCTGTTATCTGCCTACCAGTATGTTATAACTGTTATTTGCCTACCTGTAGGTTGTAACTGTTATCTGCCTACCTGTAGATTATAACTGTTATCTGCCTACCTGTAGGTTGTAATCATCATCTACATATCTGTATTTAGTAACTGCCATCTGTCTACCTGTAGGTTGTGACTGTCATGTGTCTACTTGTAGTTTATAACTGACATATAAATGATGTGGACATGTAGTAGGACTCTTACATGAGCTTTGGTAAAACCAGCTCAGGGCCTGCTTGTGCGCTTGGTGAGGTACGGGGTATCTGCTTATACGCAGCACAACCGCCGTAACTTTTCCTCATGCCCGCGCTGAGCCGCATTATTTTCATGACATATGATATCCATCTGTTCTGCCAAAGACACGCGGCAGGCAAGATCCTGTGTCATGCTATGTTGGTTGCATTCTTCGACACTGATGGACTGTTTCATGTCCCTAGAGGACAGTGTGAAAGCACAATTAGCATTACCTTGTACCTTCAGCTACTACACTGCTGTAGCAGTCACTCTGTTGTTGCCTTGTTGGTACATGTGAATTGAACTCTGTTTGTATATGTTTACTACGATGTTGTGTGATTTCAGCGGTCAGTGAACTCATCAAAAGTATCAAGCTAGACCTCAGCCAGTATGCGGTAGACATAGCCAAACTCTTTTCTGGTAAGTTGTCTAGGGTTTCACAACAAAACCCAGAAGAAAAATCTTTAGTGCAGGACAGCCTGGTATATGATACTAAAACATCTATCATGAATGGAGGTGGAGGCAGTCACTGCAGCTTGCCGGTGGCTTGAAAACAATATACATACACGTCATAATTGTAGTGGACTAAGATAGCATGCTTAAAAAGATGAAGACAGGATTGCTTCGAGCAGAGTGGCAAGCTTTTCTTGCAAGGTCACAGGTAGTGAGCATACTTAAGATATTTTTTCCAGGCCGTGCCTGCGTAGTAGGGAATAAACATGCAGACAGATTGGCTGGATCTGCACTGCCGGGTGGTGAATTGATACAAGGCAAAAGTGGTCCGAGTCCTTTGGTAACAAGTAGCAAAGTCAGAAGAGCAACTAGATTATTATGGGGGGCTGGAGAGAATGATGCACCTGGGTGTGACCAGAGGGTTCAGCCGGCACACTACGCTCACAGGAAAGGCAAGACGGACATACAACCAGAGTACGACCGGCACCATTAGTATTTGAACTCTGCGCTGGCTGCTGAGGATGGGTCGGAGCGCATATGCGAATACCCAGAGTACTGTGATGTCAGTACTTGACTCAACTCAACTCAGAGTTGATTTATAGAGTACACCATATCTTGGGTACTGATTGCTGTATCAGAGAGTTGATTGATAGTGTTAAGAGTACTGATTGTTGTACCAGAGAGTTCACCGGTAGAGTATCTAGGGAACTGATGTAGTAGCAGAGAGTTAATTAAAAGAGTATCTGATGTACTGATTGTTGTAGCAGAGAGTTGAATGATAATGTATCTGGAGTCATGATTGTTGTGTCAAAGAGTTGACTGATAATGTATCTGGAGTAATGATTGTTTTGTCAAAGAGTTGACTGATAGAGTATATAGAGTACTGATTGTTGTGTCAGAGAGTTGATTGATAGAGTACTGATTGTTGAGTGACATTTGAAATATTCAGTGACATGTTTAGTATAGAGAATTGTTTGACTGATCTTGATAGGAGCCATCTCATCAAAGGAGGAAAGCAACAGGGCTGTGGCAGTACGGGCAGTGAGAAACCTGGCCCATCAGTGCAGCGATCCCGGAGCTGTGGAGAAGGTGGCCACTCTTCTGTTTAAAATTCTTGGAGGTAATACTGTGCAATAAATCGCTCTCATTTAATGTCAAAAAGAGGGCGCTAAAATGTTGCATAGAACCTGTTCTGCTGTATGGCAGCAAATCTTGCAATGTCACTGAACAAATTAAGAAGAATTTGGAAGCAACAGAGATGTTGTTTCTGGGACGAATGTTACGAGTACCTTGGACGGCCAGAGTAACTAACAACGATTGCTTGAAAGAGGCTAATGATATACAACAATAAGAAAGAGACAAACACTGTTCTTTGGCTATGTAATGAGAAGAGAGACATTGGAGAATATCGTGACAACTGGAAAGATCAGTGGAAATAGGGGTAGAGGCAGACCAAGAGAGAGGATGCTGCATAAGTTGAAATGATGGCATGGAGGGATATCACTAAGAAAGCTGTTCGAGGCAATCAGGGATTGTGATCTGTGGAGATGCATCAGCGCCTGTGTCAGTTGGCAGGACACATGATGATGATGAATACTGTGCTCATTTGATGAGTTTGTACATAGATGTCTGCTGTTTTCTCTTTCTCTACTCTGTGTACATTGATAGAATATTCCTGCTTGGACATCTAAATTTGATTATTGGTAATAATTGTATTACTTGGACATCTCTGAATATGATACAACATCTCTAAACATGACAAAACATCTCTAGATATGATACCATGTCTCTAAAAATGATACATTTCTAAATATGATACAACATCTCTTAACATGATACAACATTTCTAAATAGGATACAACATCTCTAAATAGGATACAACATCTCTAAATAGGATACAACACCTCTAAACATGATACAATATCTCTAGGTTCCGAAGGCAAGCTGACATTCGCTGACCAAAAGATAAGCGTCCTGCAGGCTATTGGTAACCTGGTACACAACACAGTCAGTGGCTACAGCTCCCTGCAAGCACTCAGCTCCAGCATCTGTGAGATGTTCCTCCCCACTCTCCAGCAAGAAGGTCAGTCTTTTTTCATCTTTTCCATGTTGTAGATTTGGTCTCTTCCATTTTGTGGGTCATCCAGCATTATGCATTGCTCTTGAAGTGTCGTAGGGATGCTTGGCATTTGGTTGTTTTCCCGTGCCCTGCCTGTCAGGATAAAACCTGTAGAGAGCATCAGGTGAAGGCAGATCAGCAGGAAAATATAAAGGAAACCTGCAGAGAGTAAGACATGTCAGCAGAAGAATGTAAGGGAAACCTGCAGAGTAGGGTAGGTCCGCAGAAGAATGTCAGGGAAACCTGCAGAGAATAAGGTAGGTCTGCAGGAGAATGTCGTGAAACCTGCGGAGAGTTAGATAGGTCTGCAGGAGAATGTCAGGGAAACCTGCAGAGAGTAAGGTAGGTCTGCAGGAGAATGTCGTGAAACCTGCAGAGAGTAAGGTAGGTCTGCAGGAGAATGTCGTGAAACCTGCAGAGAGTAAGGTAGGTCTGCAGGAGAATGTCGTGAAACCTGCAGAGAGTAAGGTAGGTCTGCAGGAGAATGTCAGGGAAACCTACAGAGAATAAGGTAGGTGTGCAGGAGAATGTCAGGGAAACCTGCAGAGAGTAAGGTAGGTCTGCAGGAGAATGTCAGGGAAACCTGCAGAGAGTAAGGTAGGTCTGCAGGAGAATGTCAGGGAAACCTACAGAGAATAAGGTAGGTGTGCAGGAGAATGTCAGGGAAACCTGCAGAGAGTAAGGTAGGTCTGCAGGAGAATGTCAGGGAAACCTACAGAGAGTAAGGCATGAGAATGTCGGATAAACCTACGATTTAGCACTTGAGTATTGGGGAGGTATCGTTGATGTTCCATGAAGATAAAGCAGAACCCGCATAGTATGTGGAGTTACATGATGTATTGATGTGAAACAGTACGTCTGAGTTTATGAGACAATGTGTGTTCTAGTTGGCATGAGACTATGTTCCTGTTGGCATGAGACCATGTATGTTCCTGTTGGCATGAGACTATGTATTTTCACGTTGAGACAGTATGCGCATGTATGAGTTGTTGGGAGACAGTGTGTGTGAATCGACCTGAGACAGTATATGTGCATTTATGTATGAATTGACTTGAGACAGTATGTGTGTGTATATTTCAGTTCACGAAGGCACGCTGGTGCACAGTCTCTCCATGCTGGCTCTGTGGTGTGCCAAATTCTACAACGAGGTTCCTGAGAAGCTGTTGCTATGGTTCCAGGTTGGTTACACCATTGTTTTATCACTTTACCACATTTGTACCTCTCCCTACAGTATGTACATTTTACAATCTCTTAGCGTATCATCAATTATCACCTGTACACACCTGAACCAACTCTTTCAGTACAGTCAGTTGCAGCATCTGTAGCATTGTACAGTCTTAGCATCTCACACTCTGTCACATGTACCAAATTTTTTATTGTACCATTTTGCACAAAACGTGGAGATTCTGGCTACTTGTGTGTGTGTGTTGTCTATTTATCAATTTTCTACTTGTGTATGTGTGTGTGTTGCCTGCTTGTGTGTGTGTGTGTTGTCTCCTTTGTGTGGGTGTGTTGTCTACTTGTGTGTGTGTGTATTGTCTACTTGTGTGTATGTGTATTGTCTACTTTTGCATAGGTATGTATGTTTGCGTGTGTGTGTGTATTGTCTGATTATCAGTTGTCTACACAAACCCCCATTGTTGGGAAAACAGGAATAGACCCACTGCCTCCCCAAAAGCATGTCGTAAGATTCGACTAATTGGGGAGCTTCCTTTGAAGTCGGAGTGCATCTGCCGGAGAGGCAAGGAACCAACAGTCTGTATTCAAGAGAATGAGATCTGTAAAACTGATGCACACGCAACACTAAGGTTCTGGAGCAGGACTGCAGTTCAGTAGTGGACGATCAACCAGAACTTTCCGCCAGAGTGTACAGCTGGTGAAGGCGAAGAAGAAGAAGAAGTTGTCTACATGTGTGTCTGTTGTCTGCTTATAAAGGTGTGTTGTCTACTTGCCAATTATCTAATTGTGCAAGTTGTCTACTTGTCAGTTTTCTGATTGTGTGAGTAGTCTACTTGCCAGTTGTCTAATTGTACAAGTTGTCTATTTGTCATTATTCTATTTGTGTGTGTTTTCTACTTGTCAGTTGTCTAATTAAAGTTTTTTTTAATTGTGTGAGTTTTCTACTAGTATATGTGTTGTCTGTGTGAAAATTGTTCAGTTGTGTGTGAATTGTTTACTTGTGTGTGTGTTTGTTGTCTACTTGTGTTTGATACTCTTGTGTGTGTGTGTGTGTGTGTGTGTGTGTGTGTGTGTGTTGTTGTTACTTGTCTACCTTTGTGTGTGAGTTGTCTTCTTGTGTTGTAGACGGATATATGAGATTTTATTGTAGCTGAGTTTTAGTTTCATGATAATGTCTGAATAGAGATTTTGTGTGATTACAGAAAGGATTTGGCCTGAAGACCTCCACGTCTGCTGTACGGAATGCCTACATCCGCTGTATGAACACTGCCTTTCATGGTCAGTATGCTGTCCTGCAACTGTCTTGCTTTCCTGTAGCTGTGTGCTGTCTTATTACTGTCTGATGTCCTGTAATTATCTGCTGTCCTGAAACTGTAACTGTCCTGTAACTGTGTTGTCCTCTGATTGGGTGTGACCTGTAACTGTGTTGTCCTCTGATTGGGTGTGACCTGTAACTGTGTTGTCCTCTGATTGGGTGTGACCTGTAACTGTGTTGTCCTCTGATTGGGTGTGTCCTGTAACTGTGTTGTCCTCTGATTGGGTGTGACCTGTAACAGTGTTGTCCTCTGATTGGGTGTGTCCTGTAACAGTGTTGTCTTCTGATTGGGTGTGTCCTGTAACTGTGTTGTCCTCTGATTGGGTGTGTCCTGTAACTGTGTTGTCCTCTGATTGGGTGTGTCCTACAGTGTTGTCCTCTGATTGGGTGTGTCCTGTAACAGTGTTGTCCTCTGATTGGGTGTGTCCTGTGACTGTGTCAACTTTTGGGTTTTTAGCTTCTGTGAGGGTTTCTGTGTGTTGGTTGTACACTTGTGTGTGTAGTCTACTTGTTCGCATGTTGACTTGTGTGTGTAGTCTACTTGTTCGCATGTTGACTTGTGTGTGTAGTCTACTTGTTCCCATGTTGACTTGTGTGTGTAGTCTACTTGTTCGCATGTTGACTTGTGTGTGTTGTCTACTTGTTCGCATGTTGACTTGTGTGTGTAGTCTACTTGTTCCCATGTTGACTTGTGTGTGTAGTCTACTTGTTCGCATGTTGACTTGTGTGTGTTGTCTACTTGTTCGCATGTTGACTTGTGTGTGTTGTCTACTCTGGACGCTTTGCTACAGGCCGCTCTACCTGTCACAGGCCACCCACACCCTGCCACATGTAATTTATGTGAAGTGTATCTGTGAACTCTACTATATGTCATGTTACAGGGGACACCCTGCCACAGGCCACCCACATCCTGCCTCTGTTGCTGCAAACTCTGGACAAGGCTGAGAAACAACCTGGTCAACCCCAGCTCCTATCTGAGGCTGTCTCCGCATCATGTCTGCTGGTCCGAGTGTCTTTAGTAGACATTCACACAGGTGAGAGTTGATTGTGTATGTGGTTGTGAATCAGTTGAGAGTTGATTGTATGTGTGTCTGTTGTGACACACAGGTGAGAGATGATTGTATGCGTGATTCACACAGCTAAGAGTTTATTTTTTATGTATGGTTATGATTTATACAGGTGAGAGTTGATTGTCTACGTTAATTTGTGATTCACACAGGCGATGGTTAATTGTATGTGTGTGGTTGTGATTCACACAGGTGAGAGTTGATTTTGTGTGTTCATTTGTGATTCACACAGGTGAGAGTTAATTGTATGTGTTAGGTTGTCATTCACACAGCTGAGAGTTAATTGTGTGTGGGGTTGTATTTGTACAGGTGAGAGTTGATTTTGTATGTGGTTGTGATTCACACAGGTGAAAGTTGATTACATGTCTAGTTGTGATCCACACAGGTGAGAGAGAGTGTGTGTGTGTGTGGTGTGATTCATATAGTTGAGAATTGATTTTGTGTTCGGTTGTGATTCACACAGGTGAGAGTTGATTGTGTGTGTGGTTATGTTTCAGACAGGTGATTGTATTTTTGTGGTTGTAAATCGGACAAGTGAGAGTTGATAAAATGTGTGGTTATGATTCAGACAGGTGATTGTGTGGTTATGATTCAGACAAGTGAGAGTCGATTGTGTGTGTGGTTGTGGTTCAGTCAGGTGATTGTGTGTTTGTGATAGTAATATAGACAGGAAAGAGTTGATTGAGAATGTATTTGTGGTTTAGATTGTGTGTATCCGAATGTTGAAGATTGATGCCTTTTATTGCTGTGCCCACACAGAGTCTAAACTAGGCCCATTCTGGAACCTGATCCTGGACAATAAGAAACAGTACCTAGTCAATGAGAAGTTTCTGTCTTCAGCAACAGATGAGAGTAAGCTAACATTATCATCATCATTCTTGATGTTCATTGTCAGTCATGTTGATGTGTGACATGTAACAAGTTTCTGTCTTCAGCAACAGATGAAAGTGAGCTAACATTATCATCATCATCCTTGATGTTTGTTGTCAGCTGTGTTGACGTGTAACATGTTTCTGTCTTCTTCTAATCTTGCTTCCGGTATGGTGGCGCTAGTTAACATGATTATTTCAAGGCCACACGTTAGCGTATTGTTTTCATTGTTTAAATCAAACCACTTACCAGTTCAAACGCATGATGGCACTGTTCTACCGCTGGATGCCCGCAGGGAAGTTGTGTTTGCTAGATACTATGTAATTTTTTTTATTGTTTGATGTTTTTGCAACCTGCACTACGTCATAGTTCGTAGGGCCCTTAGCAGCGTGGATAAACTATAAGTGAATATAGCCACCTATGATTATTGTGCATCGTAATACTCAAGGATTAGAGGGATCCAGGGAGGTAGATGTCTGATCTCTTGTGCAGTGAAGCATTTTAGCTGTTCTGCCTTGGGAGCTTGATCTAGCTCTGTGTTTGTACCTGTAGGTTGAAAGGATCACACTTAGGTCATGAGTCCCTTCATCAAGAAAATCTTTCTACAGTCAAGACTGTTGTGCATGTCCGAAGAGGCACAAAACACAATTGACCTAGAGGAAACAACCCTAAGCCTACATTGGACCTAGGTGCCTATTATTTGAATGACTGGGATAAACAGTCATGAACCTAGAACATCTGGTTAGCAGGTAGGCGGGGTTAGGTGTATGGACTCTGTCAGGACATCCCCTGCCTCTTCCCTAACAGGCAGGCAGTACTAGGCTGACTGTTACTTCCTGCATTGAAAGAATATGTTTACACTGCTATTGACTGTCTTGTCACAAAGGAACATTGGGACTGGCTCACAGAGCTAGATAGAATCTATGGTAATGGCTTCTCATTTGTGGGGATTTCACTGCTGAGAACAGAGCATGGGACCGTAGTGGGGAAAATAGACAAAGAAAGGCTTTAGCAGAGACTTGCCCTGCCTGCTATTGCAGATAGGCTCAAGGATCTGCAAGCACTCATATCTCAGGGTATCTTCAGACAAGAAGCACCTGCTGCATGAAACCCTAGGTCTAAAAGTCACAGACTGAAAAGAGGCAGGTTTGGATGACGCAAGCAGAAGACACAACAGGACATATGGGCCGGATAATTTTGGCGAGGAGATGAGTGGGTCAAAGTATCTGAGCAAGTTGGTGAGTGCAGGGACTGGCCAGCTGGTGCTGCAGAATCAGAAGTTCAACAAGTAGTTCATGACTACTCCTGCCCAGGTGATGTGATTGTCAATACTATAACTTAGACGATGTTTAAAAAACAAAAATTTAAATAAACTCTTTTGTCACGCATAAATGTTGTCCTTGTCCACCATCATCATCATGCACATCTTTACACTTGCCTCTGAATACAGCTGGCGGGAAAGGCAGTGACGGTGTCTATGTTTATTTGTTTGTGATTCACGAACCACTGAACACATGTGACTGTAGGCTGGTGTGTTGTAAGTCGAGATGTGGTCAGTGAGTGTTGACTTGTCTCATATCTGCAGCATTACACATTTTTGTATTTCTGTGTGGTCAGTTAGGCAGTAATGGTCAGTGAGTGTTGTCTTGTATCTGCAGCTTTACAGAGTTTGGTGTTTCTCATTGAGAGACTGATCCTAGATTTTCCTACCAGAATGACAGATGATGTTGCTAGGTAAGTTATACAAGTCCTCACACAAATGACTAAAGCTAGATGAGTTGTACAAGTCATTTCATAAATGACTAAAGCTAGATAAGTTGTACAAGTCCTTACATAAATGACTAAAGCTAGATAAGTTGGATATCCTTACATAAATGACTAAAGCTAAGTAAGTTGTACAAGTCCTCACACAAATGACTAAAGCTAGATAAGTTGTACAAGTCCTTACACAAATGACTAAAGCTAAATAAGTCTTTCATTTTTGGTTACATATTGTTTTCACTACTGTGTTGAAAATTGCGATCCATGTGTGTTTTGTGAATAGAGACTTACGACCAAGTTATCCACATGTGTCATGTGATTGGAGACTTACTAAGTTATCCATGCATGTCATGTGATTAGAGACTTGTGAACAAGTTATCCATGAATGTTATGTGATTGGAGACTTACTAAGTTATCCATGCGTGTCATGTGATGAGAGACTTGTGAACAAGTTATCCATGAATGTTATGTGATTGGAGACTTACTAAGTTATCCATGTGTGTCATGTGATTAGAGACTTGTGACCAAGTTATCCTTGAATGTTATGTGATTGGAGACTTATTAAGTTATCCATGCGTGTCATGTGATTAGAGACTTGTGACCAAGTTATCCATGTGTGTCATGTGATTGGAGACTTATGACCAAGTTATCCATGTGTGTCATGTGATTGGAGACTTGTGACCAAGTTATCCATGTGTGTCATGTGATTGGAGAGTTACTAAGTTATCCATGTGTGTCATGTCATTGGAGACTTGTGACCAAGTTATCCATGTGTGTCATGTGATTGGAGACTTACTAAGTTATCCATGTGTGTCTTGTGATTGGAGACTTACTAAGTTATCCATGTGTGTCATGTGATTGGAGACTTAACCAAGTTATCCATGTGTGTCATGTGATTGGAGACTTATGACCATGTTATCCATGTCTGTTATGTTATTGGATATTTGTGACCAAGTTATCTATGCGTATTGTATGATAGTAATCTTATAACCAGTTTCCCCATGTGTATTATGTGACTGGAGACTGACATATGATAGAAAGACTGGTGACTAAGTTATCCATGGCTGTGGTATGATTGAAGACCTATGACTGTTATCCATGACTGTTTTATTATTGAAGACCTGTGACTAAGTAATCCATGTGATTGAAAGACTTGTGACTCATGTACCCCTTTGCTGCCCATATATCCAGGCCCTACTACAGAGCTCTGATATTCTGTTTGTGCCGACGGTCTTGGCTAGTGAGGCATGCTGCTGCAACCACCACCAAGAAAATCCTGGCAGTGCTGGGTGGTGCCCGCATCGCTTTGTCTCTGGTTCATGAGTTTCAATCAGTGCTGCACACCCAGAAGGTGAGTCTGGGTCATGAGTTTCAGTCAGTGCTGCACTCCCAGAAGGTGAGTCTGGTTCATGAGTTTCAGTCAGTGCTGCACTCCCAGAAGGTGAGTCTGGTTCATGAGTTTCAGTCAGTGCTGCACTCCCAGAAGGTGAGTCTCGTTCATGAGTTTCAGTCAGTGCTGCACTCCCAGAAGGTGAGTCTGGTTCATGAGTTTCAGTCAGTGCTGCACTCCCATAAGGTGAGTCTGGTTCATGACTTTTAGTCAGTGCTGCACTCCCATAAGGTGAGTCTGGTTCATGAGTTTGTCAGTGCTGCACTCCTAGAAGGTGAGTCTGGTTCATGAGTTTGTCAGTGCTGCACGCCCAGATGGTGAGTCTGGTTCATGAGTTTCAGTCAGTGCTGCATCTCAGAAGGTGAGTCTGGTTCATGAGTTTTGTCAATGCTGCACTCCCAGATGGTGAGTCTGGTTCATGAGTTTCAATTTGTTGCAGTCTGTTTCTCTGTTTGTTTCTATGTTTATTACAGTCTGTTTCTGTGTTTGTTGCAGTCTGTTTCTGAGTATGTTAGCCTTTTTCTATGTTTCAACAGTTAATATCTAGTTGTTTGATATGCTTTCAGTTGTCAGAACTGCAGAAGTCAGTGTCCAGGGATGAAGACAGTTCCAAGCCTGATGGTGGTGATGGGTCTGCCAGCAAGGTGGTTACTCCCCGAATCATTGCCTCCACCTTGCAGACTGTCTGCAGTGTGGCAAGAGTGGAGGTCACTGAGGCGGAGAAGATTGCTATGGCAACCCTTATACCAGCACATCATCCTTATATTGGTAGGTTTTTTTTCAGTCTGATTGTGCTGTCTCATCTTACCAACTGACCAGCCTAGTTTATCTGACAATCTGTCTTGTCTCACCGATGACCATCCTAGTTTATCTAACCATCCTGTCCTATCTTACCAACTAACCATCCTGTCCTATCTTACCAACTAACCATCCTGTCCTATCTTACCAACTGACCATCCTGTCCTATCTTACCAACTAACCATCCTGTCCTATCTTACCAACTAACCATCCTGTCCTATCTTACCAACTGACCATCCTGTCCTATCTTACCAACTAACCATCCTGTCCTATCTTACCAACTAACCATCCTGTCCTATCTTACCAACTAACCATCCTGTCCTATCTTACCAACTAACCATCCTGTCCTATCTTACCAACTAACCATCCTGTCCTATATTACCAACTGACCATCCTGTCCTATCTTACCAACTAACCATCCTGTCCTGTCTTACCAACTGACCATCCTGTCCTATCTTACCAACTGACCATCCTGTCCTATCTTACCAACTAACCATCCTGTCCTATCTTAACTTACAGTTAAGGCAAGCGAAACATCATAGAATTCCAGAGCTTAAGTCACAAAATCTATAATGATCAACTGAAATTCTATGATGTTTCGCTTGCCTTAACTGTAAGTTCTGTGATTTGACTTGCCCAGTAAGCTCTGTGATTGTATTATATTTGACTTGACCTAGCTCTGTGTTTGTATGACATTTGACTTGCCTTAACTTCAAGCTATGTGTTTGTGTGATATTTCACTTGCCCTAACCCTGAGTTCTATGTTTGTATGATATTTGACTTGCCCTAACTCCGAGCTCTGTGTTTGTATGATATTTGACTTGCCCTAACTCCGAGCTCTGTGTTTGTGTGATATTTGATTTGCCCTAACTCTGAGCTCTGTGTTGTATGATATTTGACTTGCCCTACTTCAAGCTATGTGTTTATGTGATATTTCACTTGCCCTAACCCTGAGTTCTATGTTTGTATGATATTTGACTTGCCCTAACTCCGAGCTCTGTGTTTGTATGATATTTCACTTGCCCTAACCCTGAGTTCTGTATTTGTATGATATTTGACTTGCCCTAACTCTAAGCTGTGTGAATGTTGAATTGAGTCCAGAATCGACATCACTGCACTCGGGGCATTACCGTGTAGGCTCCGTCCTCATCTTCAGCAGCAAATGCAGAGTCCCAATACTGATGGTACTGGTCACAATCTGGTTATATGTCCATCTTGACTTTCCTCTGGTTACACCCAGGTGCCTCAGTTTGAATGTTTGACATTTGCTTTGCCCTAACTCTGAGATCTGTGATTGTATGATATTTGACTTGAAAATGCTTTTAGCTCTGAGATTTTTTGACATTCCTAGCCCGAGCTTCATGATTGTATTTATTTCAGTTCATGTGAAGAAAGACCTATGGGTGACCATACTGCGGGGCCTCAACCTGGACCCAGGCAACTTTGTTGGCAGCCACGCTCAGGAATGTCTTGACCTCATCAAAACTGGGGATCTGCTCTCCGAGGTGGGTCTTTGTGTGGTGTTGTATATACATGTAACATTGACCTGGTGCTGTGGTGGATCTCGTGTCTACATGTAACACTGACCTGGTGCTGAGGTGGATCTCGTGTGTACATGTAACATTGACCTGGTGCTGGGGTAGATCTTGTGTCTACATGTAACATTGACCTGGTGCTGGGGTAGATCTCGTGTCTACATGTAACATTGACCTGGTGCTGTGGTGGATCTTGTGTGTACATGTAACATTGACCTGGTGCTGAGGCAGAGCTTGTGTGTACATGTAACATTGACCTGGTGCTGTGGCGGATCTTGTGTGTACATGTAACATTGACCTGGTGCTGAGGCAGAGCTTATGTGTACATGTAACATTGACCTGGTGCTGAGGTAGAGCTTGTGTGTACATGTAACATTGACCTGGTGCTGAGGTAGAGCGTGTGTGTACATGTAACAGACCTGATGCTGAGGTGGATTTTATATGTCATGTAACATAGACCGGTAGATCTTTTGTGTACATGTAACATTGACCTGGTGCTGAGGCAGAGCTTATGTGTACATGTAACATTGACCTGGTGCTGAGGTAGAGCTTGTGTGTACATGTAACATTGACCTGGTGCTGAGGTAGAGCGTGTGTGTACATGTAACATTGACCTGGTGCTGAGGTAGAGCTTGTGTGTACATGTAACATTGACCTGGTGCTGAGGTAGAGCGTGTGTGTTCATGTAACAGACCTGATGCTGAGGTGGATCTTATATGTCATGTAACATAGACCTGGTAGATCTTGTGTGTACATGTAACATTGACTTGCTTCTGAGGTAGAGCATTTGTGTACATGTAACATAGACCTGGTGCTGAGGTAGAGCTTGTGTGTTCATATAACATAGACTTGGTACTGATAGACTGGCTTGTGTACATCTAACATAGACATTTTACTGAGATAAATATTGTGTACAAACAACATAAACGTCACTCACACATTTATGCCTGCACCCACACACATACACACACCTATGCACACACATTCTCAAGAGTTCTGTGCCATGTTCTCAGGCTGAAGCAAATGCTGTGTCCACCCTGGCACTGGCCAGTTCTGGTGTGGTTGTCCCTCAGCTGGTCAGCTATGTGCAGGAACTGCTGTCCAGCCCAGCTTTGGTCCACATCACCCAGGAAGAATATGGTATCTTCCTGACTCCTGATGGGCAGCTTTATGACAAAACAATCTTGGAGAGGTGAGTTGTAAAGAAAAAAAGGGGGATGGGGTGGTGGAGGGGGTTCCAGGTTATTCCATTTCTGGCTGACTGGAGTGGGTCAGCATCATGCCAGCCATCTTTTATTCCCAGCACATTCCTAAATAGGCTTTTTCAGCTGGTTTGACTTACCTGGGGGCCCAGGACATTCTCTGGTAGGCTGTTTCAGCTAGTTTCACTTACCTGGGGGCCAAGGACATTCTCTGGTAGGCTGTTTCAGCTAGTGGTTTGGTTTGACTTACCTGGCGGCCCAGGACATTGCTTGGTAAGCTGTTTCAGCTGGTTTGACTTACCTGGGGGCCAAGGACATTCTTTGGTAGACTGTTTCAGCTAGTGGTTTGGTTTGACTCACCTGGCGGCCCAGGACATTGCATGGTAGGCTTTTCCACCTGGGTTGACTTACCAGGGGCCCCAGGACATTCCCTGGTAGACTGTTGCAGCTAATGGTTTGATTTGACTTATCTGGGGCCCAGGACATTCCCTGGTAGACTGTTGCAGTTAGTGGTTTGATTTGACTTATCTGGGGCCCAGGACATTCCCTGGTAGACTGTTGCAGTTAGTGGTTTGACTTATCTAAGGGCCTTGGAAATACCCAGGTAGGCTGTTGCAGCTAGTGGTTTGACTTACCTGGGGGCCCAGGACATACCCTGGTAGACTGTTGCAGCTAATGGTTTGATTTGACTTATCTGGGGGCCAGGACATTCCCTGGTAGACTGTTGCAGTTAGTGGTTTGACTTATCTAAGGGCCTTGGAAATACCCAGGTAGGCTGTTGCAGCTAGTGGTTTGACTTACCTGGGGGCCCAGGACATACCCTGGTAGACTGTTGCAGTTAGTGGTTTGACTTATCTAAGGGCCTTGGAAATACCCAGGTAGGCTGTGGCAGCTAGTGGTTTGACTTACCTGGGGGCCCAGGACATACCCTGGTAGACTGTTGCAGTTAGTGGTTTGACTTATCTAAGGGCCTTAGACATACCCAGGTAGGCTGTTGCAGCTAGTGGTTTGACTTACCTGGGGGCCCAGGACATTCCCTGGTAGGCTGTTGCAGCTAGTGATTTGACCCTTATCTAGGGGCCAAGGACAGTAACACATCCACCCTAGTATGTAATAAAACACCAATCTGCAGACTGGTGTCTTACCATTATGCAACAGCTGCTTACGCATGTCTTGCTTTTCGTAAGTGTTAGATTTGTTTTAATTGTCATCAGATATGTATGTTGTCTACATGTTTTAGCCATCAGATGTGTATGTTGGCTACATGTTTTAGCCATCAGATATGTATGTTGTCTACATGTTTTAGCCATCAGATGTGTATGTTGTCTACATGTTTTAGCCATCAGATATGTATGTTGTCTACATGTTTTAGCCATCAGATGTGTATGTTGTCTACATGTTTTAGCCATAAGATATGTATGTTGTTTACATGTTTTAGCCATCAGATATGTATGTTGTTTACATGTTTTTATCATCAGATGTGTATGTTTGTCTACATATTTTAGCGATCAGATATATATGTGGTCTCTATGTTTTAGCCGTCAGATATATATGTGGTCTTCATGTTTTAGCCATCAGATGTGTATGTTGTCTACATGTTTTAGCCATCAGATATGTATGTTGTCTACATGTTTTAGCCATCAGATGTGTATGTTTACATGTTTTAGCCATAAGATATGTATGTTGTTTACATGTTTTAGCCATCAGATATGTATGTTGTTTACATGTTTTTATCATCAGATGTGTATGTTTGTCTACATATTTTAGCGATCAGATATATATGTGGTCTCTATGTTTTAGCCGTCAGATATATATGTGGTCTTCATGTTTTAGCCATCAGATGTGTATGTTGTCTACATGTTTTAGCCATCAGATATGTATGTTGTCTACATGTTTTAGCCATCAGATATGTATGTTGTTTACATGTTTTAGCCATCAGATATGTATGTTGTTTACATGTTTTAGCCATCAGATGTGTATGTTGTCTACATGTTTTAGCCATCAGATATGTATGTTGTCTACATGTTTTAGCCATAAGATATGTATGTTGTTTACATGTTTTAGCCATCAGATATGTATGTTGTCCACGTGTTTTAGCCATCAGATATGAATGTTGTCTACATGTTTTAACCAACAAATATGTATGTTGTCTACATGTTTTTATCATCAGATGTGTATGTTTGTCTACATATTTTAGCGATCAGATATATATGTGGTCTTCATGTTTTAGCCATCAGATGTCAATGTGGTCTACATGTTTTAATCATCAGATGTGTATGTTGTCTAAATTTTTTAGCCATCAGATGTCAATGTTGTCTTCATGTTTTAGCCATCGGATGTCAATGTTGTCTACATGTTTTAGCCATCAGATATGTATGTTGTTTACATATTTTAGCCATCGGATATATATGTGGTCTTTATGTTTTAGCCATCAGATGTCAATGTTGTCTACATGTTTTAGCCATCAGATGTCAATGTGGTCTACATGTTTTAGCCATTTATACTAGTGACATGTTGATTCTGTTGTGCAGTGCCATGAAAGCTTCAGCTGGAGACCAGAATGTTCGCAAGGAGAACAAGCTTTACTCTTATGCTGAACAGATGGCAGAGCTGGAGTTACGACAGGTGGGTTTCATGATATCTTCTCACATTGTCTCATAGTCAACGTAGACACATCTACAGTCACCCGCAAGAAGTGTGTACACAGCAGTGCATCTTATACACAACTGTTACGAGTGTACACAGCAGCACACTTCTTACACAACAGAAGTAGTAGTCCCCCGTGTGGGTTCCGGGGCCCCATTGTGGGGAAAACAAGAATAGACCCACTGCCTCCCCAAAAGCATGTCGTAAAAGTCGACTAATTGGGGAGCTTCCTTTGTAGTCGGAGTGCATTTGCTGGAGAGGCAAGGAACCAACAGTCTTTATTCAAGAGAATGAGATCTGTAAAACTGATGCACAAGCAACACTCAGGTTCTGGAGCACGACTGCAGCTCAGTAATGGACGAGCAACCAGAACTTTCCGCCAGAGTGTACAGCTGGTGAACGCAAAGAAGAAGAAGAAGTAGTAGTGTGTACACAGCAGCACACTTCTTACACAACAGTTACAGAGTAGCATGTACACATCAGCACACTTCATACACAACAGTTACAGAGGAGTGTGTACACAACATTGCATCTCATGCACATCAGTTATGGTTTCTTGCTGACCTGATGTCCAAGATTGACATGCATACAATAGTTTGACTCTACTCTTGCTGACTCACCAACTCATGTTCTAGTAGTTGATTGCTCTCATAGTTGATTGCTCCCATAGTTGGTTGCTCTCATAGTTGATTGCTCCCAGACACTGACCTGATCTTTGTTTTCAGGAAATGGAAAGAAAGAAGGGTAAGAAGCCACAAGAGACTCCCAAACTCAGCAAGAAACAAGAAGAACAGCTAGCAGCCCAGAAACAGAAGGAGTCTGACATCCGAAACAGGCTGAGAGCGGTGAGTTGTTGTTTTTCTTTCTGCCGGGCCATTCTCTCCCTAACAGCAGTCATATTGCAGCATATCAGTGCTGTTGCTTAGGTCACAAGCTAGAGGGACAGTCAGGGCTATCTGCTGTGTATAAGGGGATACCAGTACTTCAGCTGGGGCACCAGCGGGCTCTGTGCTGGTTTTACGAAATCTTATGCAGATCTCCTGCTGTACATCAGCGTTTTGCACCAAAGTTATTGGCTTGTGTTGGCCTAAGCCAAGCTGGTAGCTCCCAAGATGCAGTGTCCAGGCAACCTCTGGTACTTATCACAAAACCAGCCATTAAGGTTATTCTTAAAAAAAAAATGATACCCAAAGAAGTCCCAAAGGTGCAAAAATAATGCTAAGCTGTAAACATTGACAGCCCAATATGTCACTCAGATGTGACGGTCCAAAGATGCAAATATTAATACTGTGCTGTAAACATGGACAGCTCAGATGTGTCAGCCCAAAGATGCAAATATTGAAGCTGTGCTGTAAACAGACACAGCCCAGTTATGTCACTCAGACGAACCATGAAGAAGAAATAGCAACATAGGTATAGCCTGTCCGATGGGGTTTTAAGATTCTGCAGACAATTCTGTCAAGGATATGTTGTAGGTCACGTGATGGTATTTATTGTATTAGTTTCTTGTTGTAACAGTTTTTATTGTAGCTCAAGTTGTGATGTTATATTGGTGCTTGTTGTACTGGTTCCTTGTTGTAGCTTAATTTGTGTTTGCTGCACTTGTTCCTGTTGTAGCTGAAATTCATCTTATTCTAGCCTTCACGTGCTTTAAACTCTGGTGCTAAGTTCTGGTTGTTCGCCCACTTCTTGACTTTGTTCTGGTTCCAGATCTTGAGTTTGGCATGCACATCAATTTTATATGTCTCATCTGTATGCAGACTGTTGGTTCCTTACCTCTCGGGCAGATGCACTCAGACTTCAATGTAAACACCCTAAATTAATCCCTTGTTTGGCATGCTGTTCACCCCCCCCCCCCCCCCCCCCCCCCCCCCCCCCCCCCTTCTTCCTAAATGGGTTTTCAGAACCCACACAGGAGAAACTCAAATTGTTATTGGTTTTATCTCATACTATGATGATTTTCTTAAAATACTATTTCTTGTTACAGCTCAGCATGTGATGCTTCTTTTACTGGTTCTTGTTGCAGCTCAACATGTTGTGATGCTTCTTGTAAATTGGTTCTTCTTACAGCTAAAAATGTTTTGATGCTTCTTGTACTGGTTTTTGTTACAGCACAACATGTTGTACAGGTTCTTGTTGCAGCTCAACATGTTGTAGTGCTTTTTGTACTGGTTATTGTTGCAGCTCACAACATGGTGATGCTTTTTGTACTAGTTCGTGTTGCAGCTCAGCATGTTGTACTGGTTCTTGTTGCAGCTCGACATGTACTGGTTCTTGTTACAGCTTAACATGTACTGGTTCTTGTTACAGCTCAACATATACAGGTTCTTGTTACAGCTTAACATGTACAGGTTCTTGTTACAGCTCAACGTACTGGTTCTTGTTACAGCTCAGCATGTACAGGTTCTTGTTGCAGCTCAACATGTACTGGTTCCGTACTGGCTCTTGTTGCAGCTCAACATGTACTGGTTCTTGTTGCAGCTCAACATGTACTGGTTCCTGTTGCAGCTCAACATGTACAGGTTCTTGTTGCAGCTACATGTACAGGTTCTTGTTGCAGCTCAACATGTACAGGTTCTTGTTGCAGCTCAACATGTACAGGTTCTCGTTGCAGCTCAACATGAACAGGTTCTTGTTGCAGCTCAACATGTACTGGTTCTTGTTACAGCTGAGCATGTTGTGATGCTTGTTGTACTGGTTTTTGTTACAGCTCAACATGTACTGGTTCTTGTTGCAGCTCAACATGTACTGGTTCTTGTTGCAGCTCGACATGTACTGGTTCTTGTTACAGCTCGACATGTACTGGTTCTTGTTACAGCTCAACATGTACTGGTTCTTGTTACAGCTCAACATGTGATGCTTGTTGTACTGGTTCTTGTTGCAGCTCAACAGAAATGTTCTGTGCTCCTGCTCGATTGTGGACTCCCTGCTGCCAGTGATGAATGATGAGATCTCTACCCATGTCAAGGACGTCTACGAGTCATTGGTACCCCTGCTGCAATCACCACTTGCTGCTCAGTCAGTGAGCACCCTCTTTGTCCGCATGGCTCGGGCAGCATTCACTGACCGCTCTTTGGGTAAGCCAGTCATCTTTGCATCTGGTAATCACAAAACATGTCATGTTTGTAATTGGAGGTCATATTTATAATTGAAGATCATGTAATGTTTGTAATTGGAGATCATGTCATGATTGTAATTGGAGATCATGTCATGTTTGTATTCGGAGATCATGTCATGTTTGTAATTGGAGATCATGTCATATTTGTGTATCATGGATCTTTCTACTACTCTGTGCTAGCTCTCATAAGTTCATTTCACTTGTCACTGAGATCACCTCTGACAGAACACAGGTTGACACACAATCTGCCACATCTGACTGAACTCTTAACTGAGCTTTATGTCATGTTTACAGTCAGAGATCATGTCACATTTTGTATCCAAAGATCATGTCATATTTTGTGTCCAGAGATCATGTCATATTTCGTGTCCAGAGATCATGTCATATTTTGTGTCCATAAATCATGTCATATTTTGTGTCCAGAGATCATGTCACATTTTGTGTCCAGAGATCATGTCATATTTTATGTCCAGAGATCATGTCATATTTCGTGTCCAGAGATCATGTCATATTTTGTGTCCAGAAATCATGTCATATTTTGTGTCCAGAGATCATGTCACATTTTGTGTCCAGAGATCATGTCATATTTTATGTCCAGAGATCATGTCATATTTTGTATCCAGAGATCATGTCATATTTTGTGTCCAGAGATCATGTCATATTTTGTGTCCAGAGATCATGTCTAAGATCTGCACTTCTCAGCTTGGTACATGTTTTGATGAAGTGAATAGTGAAAGTGCATGTTAAGGGGAGGGGAGGGGGGGGGGGGGGGGGAGTGGAGATTGTATGTGGCACTATCACACTAGTTGTATATTTATAGAGTGGAGATTGTGTGTGGCACTGTCACACTGTTTGTATGTTTATAGAGTGTTTGTATCAAATGTTCATAGACTTAAAAGTTTGAGCTATCCAACATTTGTTTGTCTAGCGGATCTGGTGAGCCATGCCACACTGCGCCTGCTGCAGCCGGCCTGTCCTCTGGAGAGAGCCTGGACGGAGGAAAAGCTACTGTCACAGACAGTCAGGGCAGTCAGCAAGTTGTATATTGCCAGCGTCCGACAGCCGCCGGAGAATTCTTTGGATTTAGATGACGGAGAGGTATACTAGTTCTCAAGTTTTTCTAACTTGTAAATCTCTTTAGTCAGTTCAACTTGTATCTCTTTTTTTTTAATTTCTATCCACCGTGTGTCTCTCCTTCAGTCTACATTGTTTCTCATTCAATCTGTCCAACTTGCTTAGTTCTTCAGCCTATCTTCAGTCTGTCAGTCAGGTACTGTCTCCACGGTGAAGGTTGACTGCAATGAATCTCCCACATGCTCTATCTCCCACATGTTCTATCTCCCACACGTTCTATCTCCCACATGTTCTATCTCCCACACGTTCTATCTCCCACAGGTTCTATCTCCCACACATTTTATCTCCCACATGTTCTATCTCCCACACGTTCTATCGCCCACACACTCTATTTCCCACACGCTCTATATCCTACACGCTCTATCTCCCACATGTTCTATCTCCCACATGTTCTATCTTCCACACATTCTATCTCCCACACGCTCTATCTCCCACATGCTCTATCTCCCACACGTTCTATCTCCCACATGTTCTATCTCTTACTATGATGTTTACTTTTGGCCGTTATTTTTCATTGTTAATTACCATAGTTTTTGTTTTTCGATTGTTCATTTCTAAACCATACTCTGCATCCCACCTATTGACTTGGCCTTGTAACTCCTGCTAGCTCTCCGCTAGTAACACTTTGTCATCTGCATCTCTCAGGTTGTTTATTATTCTTCCATTAATATTCAGTCCAGGCAATTCCTCAGCCTATTTAAAAATGTTTTCTGAATATAAGTTAAAAACGCTTGGGGATAACACACATCACTGACATACTTCCCTTTTTTTTTTTATATCTGCTGTGAGGAGATATATCTAACCGTTGCTATTTATTCCCGGTATAGCTTATGAGACCAAGTTTCACGCAGACTGTGATGAGAGCGATGTTCTGCAAAGGACCTGCTACATGATGGATGGATAGGTTATAAATAATTCTGATACCCTTTCCATTTAATTCAATATTTTAGAGGGATGCAATTAGTTTTTCATGTTGACCCTGTCAAAGGCCTTCTTGAAATCTATAAAACATGCATAAATACTTTCCTGGACTTCTAAAAAGTAGTTCAGTTCTTCAGCGTATCTTGGGTCACATTGTCTTCTAATTTGTCTCTCCTTCTCTGTGTGTCAATCCACCAAGAAATACCTTCAAGTGTTTGAACACTATGGGTGAGTGCCTGCCTGTCTGTCTCTGTGTGTGTGTAGTAAGGAAGCATCTCATTAGTTAGTGCTTACTAGTTGAGTTGTATGTAAGCTTGATGTTGTCAAAGTTTCTGTCAAATTGATCATTTCAGCTGGAGGTGTCCAGTGTGTTTCCAGCACCAACATTCTGCTGCATGTTTTACTTGCTGCGCTGTGTGCTGAACCAAGGCGGGGCGGCTGTCAAGGGGGACATGATAGTCTGTAGCCAGGTGCTGCAGCTGATACAAGAGCATGCCAAGATGAGGCGGACCAAAGAGGATCCTTCCAGCGTCGATGTGGTCAGATATTCTTTTTCTGGTTGCTTTTCTTGTTATGTCATCATCCTTGTCATGTGTTGTTGTTGTCATCATAAGCCTAGTTCACTTTCTCATGATCACCCGTCTTGGATAGTGTCTTTGTTCTTGTTTCTCCTGTGATGCGGCTCAGGTATTCGGGGATTGTTTTCTTTTAATTTCCCAGTGCTCAATTTATCTAAATTTTCTGCCACAGAGTTTTTAGTTGAGTGTTTACTTTATTTCGTGCCCTGAATCTGTGTGTCTGACTTCTCTAATCATTATATAGATTTCTTGGGCTTCATTTTGCTGTTCTGCCATTCATTGTGTTCTTTTCATCCCTTTAGAAACCACACATTCACCGGCATAAAATGTTTTTTTTTTGGTAGCTGTTTTATTATCATAGTATCTTTATTGTCCGTGTTTCGTGTAGATACAACAAGCTTGTCTCTCTCTCTGTTGTCTGTTTCATGTACATGCATCGGTGAGGTCAGCAAAAAGTTTGGATCTCTCTATTATCCATGTTTCATGTACACACAGCTGTGAGATTAGCCACAAGTTTGTGACCCTGTATTGTCCATCTTTATGGTCTCCAACTTTTGTGGCATTACTGCAGTGACTCTGGACTTTCTTACGCTGAGACGAGCCTCCATTACTGCATTGACTCTCTTGGCTGTAATTACATGCAGTCTACTCTGACACATTCTGGAATACTGTAATGCAGAAAACTTGAACAGAAACACACGTTAATTAAATGCCAAACAGCCGATAATGATTCATTTTATTCTGCAACCATTTTGTCTTGATCAAAACAATACCAGAGGTAAATTGTCTAGGGTCCTCAGATCCTCATGGCTTAAAAATCCTCTTCCGTTCCTTCCAGATTGTTCTCACGCATTTCTTGCACTGTCCACTTCTCATGACTTTTGGCCACCTACGCAAAATTCATGCTTGCCTCATAAGGTTCATGCCACCTACTCATTGATTCTGTTTTCCCAGTAGAATCTTGACCTCTACTGGTTTACCTGTACACTGTGATAGTTTTTTCTCTTAAATAAGATATTTCTTCTCTGATAAATGTGATACTCTATTACATGTCTTGTGTCACACCATATAAGCACACTTCTTATGTTACAGTATAACCCAAATTATGTTACTGTGTGTTGTATAACATCATCTAACCACAACTCATATTTTACAGTACAACCCTGATTTATTGTATTTTACTGTATGTTGGCTGTATAACACCATATAACCATACCTCATATTTTACTGGATGACCCAAACTTGCTGTATGTTTCTGTATTGTAACATCATCCAACCATACGTCATATTTTACTGTATAACCCAGACTTGCTGTATTATACTGTATTGTAACACTATCTAATAATACCTGATATTTCACAGTATGACCCAGGCTTGCTGTATGTTAATGTATTGTAACACCATCTAATAATACTTGATATTTCACAGTATGACCCAGACTTGCTGCCCCGTCAGCAGCTCCTGGAGGTCTGTCTGACGGCTGTGGGCACTTTCCCTCATGAGATCCAGCAGCTGGCTAACAACACTCTTCTGGAGTTGGCACGGGCGGCTAATGGTGACCCGGGGGCAACCGTGGCTACTGATGGGGAAGTCCAGGTCCTGCTGAAGGCTTTACAGTCTCCCAGCGTGGCTGTCAGGGATGTGGCTTTACAGGTAGGGCAGCTTATTGTAGCATAGTCTCCAGGTGTGGCTTTACAGGTAGGGCAGCTTATTGTAGCATAGTCTCCCAGTGTGGCTGTCAGGGATGTGGCTTTACAGGTAGGGCAGCTTATTGTAGCATAGTCTCCCAGTGTGGCTGTCAGGGATGTGGCTTTACAGGTAGGGCAGCTTATTGTAGCATAGTCTCAAAGTGTGGCCATCAGGGATGTGGCTTTACAGGTAGGGCAGCTTATTGAAGCATAGTCTCCCAGTGTGGCTTTACAGGTAGGGCAGCTTATTGTAGCATAGTCTCCCAATGTGGCTGTCAGGGATGTGGCTTTACAGGTAGGGCAGCTTATTGTAGCATAGTCTCCCAGTGTGGCTTTACAGGTAGGGCAGCTTATTGTAGCATAGTCTCCCAGTGTGGCTTTACAGGTAGGGCAGCTTATTGTAACATAGTCTCCCAGTGTGGCTGTCAGGGATGTGGCTTTACAGGTAGGGCAGCTTATTGTAGCATAGTCTCCCAGTGTGGCTTTACAGGTGGGGCAGCTTATTGTAGCATAGTCTCAAAGTGTGGGTGTCAGGGATGTGGCTTTACAAGTAGGGCAGCTTATTGTAGCATAGTCTCCCAGTGTGGCTTTACAGGTAGGGCAGCTTATTGTAGCATAGTCTCCCAGTGTGGCTTTACAGGTAGGGCAGCTTATTGTAGCATAGTCTCCCAGTGTGGCTGTCAGGGATGTGGCTTTACAGGTAGGACAGCTTATTGTAGCATAGTCTCCCAGTGTGGCTGTCAGGGATATGGCTTTATAGGTGGTGCAGCTTTTTGTAGCATAGTCTCCAAGTGTGGGTGGCTTTACATTGTAGGCTACTGCATTTTCCTGGTGTCAGGATCTCCCTTGTAAAGGGCCCGTTTCCACATCTTCAAACATATTTTATAGATCTAACGTCACATGGTGAGTAATGTGGTCAGCATCAAGTTGGCCGCTTAAACTTCCCAGGACCGACTTTACTTGGTACCCATTTAAGGCTGGGTTGACCTGGGAGCCAAGGTTATTTTTCTGAAAAGTCCGGCCTAGAATCTCCCTTGATGACAAATTCAACATTTTAGAGGTTGTTGCATATTTCCTATTGTCAGCATAGCATTGACAGGTAAAACATTCAACTGATTGCAGCTCTTTCTGACCTCAGTAGGTGAATCAATGCAGTAGGGACTTTCCGCAGATCTTATCCCTGTTACCAGTTGGAATGTGACCGTCCCTGCCTGAGACATGTCCCAACCATTGCTCAAGTAAAAAGTATATTGTTGGCATTCCTGCTCTTTCAAGTACACATTCATTGGGGACAAAGTTTTGCCGTGATATACCAGGATCGTGTCTCATACAGTGCATGTGGAAAGTATTTATTTTCTCTTGATGAGCATACAGAGTCCAGGTTTCACTGCCGTAAAGAAGCATGCTCCAGACGCAAGCTTCATTAACTTAATTTTGTTCCATTTGTAAGTAAGTCTTTTTTTTTTGATAGCATCTTGTTGTGAGCTTGGAAAGCATTGCAGAAGCCTTACCTGTTTGTCTACTTAGTTCTGCATCTAGACCAAATGTTTTCTCTTGACCGACGCTGTACAATGTTGTTTTGTGTCCGACATGTAATTTATAAACATTGTATAATGTTTTCATGTCTTACATGTGATTTGTAAATCTCATACAATGTTGTCTGTGGTCAGTGCTTGGCTGAGATCAGCTCAGTTCTCCCAGGGATGGACGAGAACCCACAGTTGGGGCTCTCTATAGCCAAGCATGTATGGATTGCCTGCAATGACCCGGAGATACCCATACAGCAGTTGGCCACTATGTGAGTACTTTTGCCATAGTGACATAATAGTCATTTTTACAAATGGTGGCATGGTATACTAGTCATTTGTGTAGGTGGTGGTTTGTTTAGTTTTTTTTAGATGGGTGGTCAGTTGTGGCTGGTCAGTTGTATTGATGGGTGGTCAGTTGTATAAATGTGTGGTCAGTTGTATAGATGGGTGGTTAGTTGTATAAATAGCTGGTCATTTGTGTAGATGGGTGGTCAGTTGTATAAATGAATGATTAATTGTATAGTTTGACTGTCATTTATATAGATGGTTGGTCAGTTGTATAGATGATTGGTCAGTTGTATAGATGATTGGTCAGTTGCATAGATGGATGAGTTGTGTAGATTATTGGTGGTTTGTGACATAGATTGTGGGGTAGTCTGTTGTATGGTTATTTGCATAAATGGTGGGATGGATATTGGGCTGGTCAGTTGTATAGATGAGGGGTCAGTTGCATAGATGATTGGTCAATTGCATAGAAGGATAAGTTGTTGTGTAAATTATTGGTGGTTTATGATATATATTTTACGGTAGTCAGTTGTTGGATGGTTAATTGTAAAGATGGTGGGATTGTCAGTTGTAAAGATGGTGGCATTGTCAGTTGTAAAGATGGTGGGATGGTCAGTTGTAAAGATGGTGGGATGGTCAGTTGTAAAGATGGTGGCATTGTCAGTTGTAAAGATGGTGGCATTGTCAGTTGTAAAGATGATGGGATGGTCAGTTGTAAAGATGGTGGGATGGTCAGTTGTAAAGATGGTGGGATGGTCAGTTGTAAAGATGGTGGGATTGTCAGTTGTAAAGATGGTGGGATTGTCAGTTGTAAAGATGGTGGGATTGTCAGTTGTAAAGATAGTGGGATGGTCAGTTGTAAGGATGGTGGGATTGTCAGTTGTAAAGATGGTGGGATGGTCAGTTGTAAAGATGGTGGGATTGTCAGTTGTAAAGATGGTGGTGTGGTCAGTTGTAAAGATGGTGGTGTGGTCAGTTGTAAAGATGGTGGTGTGGTCAGTTGTAAAGATGGTGGGATGGTCAGTTGTAAAGATGGTGGTGTGGTCAGTTGTAAAGATGGTGGGATTGTCAGTTGTAAAGATGGTGGGATGGTCAGTTGTAAAGATGGTGGGATTGTCAGTTGTAAAGATGGTGGATGGTTGTAAAGATTGGAATCAGTTGTAAAGATGGTGGGATTGTCAGTTGTAAAGATGGTGGGATTGTCAGTTGTAAAGATGGTGGGATTGTCAGTTGTAAAGATGGTGGGATGGTCAGTTGTAAAGATGGTGGGATTGTCAGTTGTAAAGATGGTGGAATTGTCAGTTGTAAAGATGGTGGGATTGTCAGTTGTAAAGATGGTGGGATTGTCAGTTGTAAAGATGGTGGGATGGTCAGTTGTAAAGATGGTGGGATGGTCAGTTGTAAAGATGGTGGGATGGTCAGTTGTAAAGATGGTGGGATGGTCAGTTGTAAAGATGGTGGGATTGTCAGTTGTAAAGATGGTGGGGTGGTCAGTTGTAAAGATGGTGGGATGGTCAGTTGTAAAGATGGTGGGATGGTCAGTTTTATAGATGGTGGGGTGGTCAGTTGTGTAGATGGTTAAATGGTCTTTTGGCAAGATGGTTGGATGATCAGTTGTATAGATGGTGGATTGTTTGTGGTATATATTTTGGGGTAGTCAAATGATGGGAGTGTGTTATCTCATGAATGTGACACTGAAATGTTTGCCCAGGTTGAGGAAGAACCTAGATCTGGAGGAGCCGTGTGAAGAACTCTGCAGTGCTATTGTGGAGGACACCATCCATGACCAGGAGGTGGTGAGGACCGGGGCGGCTTTAGCCCTGGCACAGGTTGTGGAAAAACACCCGGCCCACATTCCTGCCATACTGAGCACATTGCTGGACTTGTATGAGCAGAAGCTATATGTGAGTTGTCTGTCTGTCTGTGGCAGCACTGACATCTTTGTATCTGTGACAGTACTCTAGCACTGACATCTGTGACAACACTAACATCTGACAGCACTGACATCTTTATATCTATGAGAGGAGGACTGACGGCTGTGCTGGTTCCCTACATCTTTATATCTCTGACAGTACTAACATCTGTGACAGCATTGACTTCTACAAAACCAACATCTTTATATTTGCGACAGCACTAACATCTTTATATCTGTGATAGCACTAACATCTGTGACAACTCTGACATCTTTATATCTGTGAGAGGACTGACATCTGTAATAGTACTTACATCTGTAATGGTACTGATATCTTTATATCTGTGACAGAACTTACATCTTTATATCTGTGACAGCACTAACATCTGTGACAGCTCTGATATCTTTACATCTGTGACAGCACTAACATCTTTATATCTGTGACAGCACTAACATCTGTGACAACTCTGACATCTTTATATCTGTGACAGCACTAACATCTGTGACAACTCAGACATCTTTATATCTGTGAGAGGACTGACATCTGTAATAGTACTTACATCTGTAATGGTACTGATATCTTTATATCTGTGACAGCACTAACATCTGTGACAGCTCTGATATCTTTATATCTGTGACAGAATTAACAGCTTTATATCTGTGAAAGCACTGACATATTTGTGTCTGTGACAGCACTTCTTCTTTACGCGTTTTTTTTTACCGCTTCGGGTGTCGAGGGAGGTTAAGGTCCTTCCTTGTGCTCGTCTGGCTGTTTCGACCATAGACACAATGTGGTGCTGTAGAGTTCCTCTGATATCTCTCCATATTGTTCTTGGTCTACTTCTTGCTCTTCGTCCCTATCCTCATTTTCACCATACCATACATATACTATACCTTGTATGGTATAGCATCAGGAGGCATTCTCTCCAAGTGGGCTAACCATTTGATTTGCTGTCTTTAAATGTAATTTAGAATTGGTTTTTACACCGACTTTATCTCGTATGACTTCATTCCTGATTTTATCTCTTCTGGTCACTCCTACAGCACCGACATATTTATATTTGTGACATCTCTGACATCTTTATATCTGTGAAAGGATTGCCATCTGTGACAGGACTTACATCTCTATATCTTTGACAGTACTGATATCTGTGTCAGGACTGAAAGCTTTATATCTGACTGCTGTGACAGCACTCATCTGTAACCGCTTTGACATCTGTAAAGAACTGAAATCTGTGTATCTGTGACAGCACGCTTATCTGTGATAGCTCTGACATCTATTTATCTATTGTCAGTTCTGACATCTGTGTGTCTTTGACTGCACTAGCATCTGTGACAGGACTGAAAGATTTATATCTGACAGCTGTGACAGCAGTAGCATCTGTGACCACTTTGACATCTGTGACAGAACTGAAATCTGTGTATCTATGACAACTCTGACATTTGTGACAGCAATGACATGTGATAGCTCTAATGCCTGTTTTAACTTACATCTTTATATCTGACCATACTGACATCTGTGACAGGACTAATATCTGTGTAGCTGTGACACAACTGACATCTGTGACAGCACTGACATTTGTGACAGGACTTATGTCTTTATATCTGACAGCTGTGACAGCACTGACATCTCTAACTGCTCTGACATCTGTGAAAGGACTGACATAAGTAACAGGACTGACTTCTGTTTATGACAGCTTTGACATCTGTATATCTGACAACTCTGACGTCTGTTACAACTTTGACATCTGTGGCAGCTATGATGTGTGACAGGACTAACATCTGTGTATCTATGACAGCATTGACATCTGTGACAGCACTGATATATGTGACCCCACTTACATCTGTTACTGCACTGATATCTGTGACAGCACTCTCATCTGTGACAGCACTTACATCATTTGTATATATGTGACAGCATTTACATTTGTGGCAGTACTGTCATCTGTGAATTGGTTGCACCATGTCATCTGTTTATCTATAAAGACTGACATCTGTGTATCTGTCACAGCACTGCATATCTGTGACAAGGCTGACATGTGATCTATGACAACACTGACTCATGTGACAACATTGACAGTTCTCTTCCGGTTGTCTGTTATGACGATGTTATCCCCCAATGTTTTAATTCCCTGTTTTGATGCTCCATGACAGCTGCCCCCAGCCAAGCTGGATGAGTTTGGCCGACAGGTAGAGCAACAGCCAGTGGACATGTGGCCGTCACGTGCGGGTATTGCACTGGCATTGAAACAGATAGCACCGCTCTTAAAGGAGTCTCAGATCCCAGAACTGTTTGAGTTCTTTGTTCCCAAGGCATTGAGTGACCGTGTTGCAGAGGTCCGCTCTGGCATGAGGGATGCTGCATTGTGTGCCATCCAGTCTCATGGAAAGGTACATTACATTCTTTACTGTATGTCATCTGTGTATCTGTGTCACCCATTTGTTAGCTTGTCACCCATTTGTCTGCCCGCCACCTGTCTGTCATCCACTGGTTATCTGTGTGTCTATCATCTATCAGTCATCCAGCTGTGTATCTGTCACCTAAATTTCTGACTAACCCATCTGTCTGTCACACACGTCTTTCTGTGACTTATGTCATCTGTGAGCCTGTCACCTAAATTTCTATCAAACCCATCAGTCTGTCACACAGGTCTTTCTTTGACTTGTCTTTAATACATTTCTTTCTGTGACTTGACTGTCACACATGTCTTTCTGTGTGTTGTCTGTGTGTTGTCTTTCCACAGATGATCTTGTCATCTATTGGTTTTGTTGTCACTGTTATGTTCTCTGTTCCCATTATCCTGTGTCCATTTATGATGCTTGTCTATGTCTTATGTCTATTCCCTTATCTTATCCTCTTTCCCTTTCCATGTCTTATCATGTTTATTCCTGTCTTACCCTCTTTTTCCATGTTTTATCCACTTTTCCCAAGTCTTATCATGTATGTACCCATGCCTTAAGGTCTGTCTGTTCCTATGTCATATCATCTATTCCTGTGTATTAAACTCGGTTCCCATGTCTTAAATAATCTTTCTCCTTGCCTTTTTCTCTGTTCCCTTGTCATATTCTCTATTTCCCTTGTCTTATGCTTTTTTCCTTTGCATTATTATCCTCTGTTCTTATTCTTAAACTCTGTTCCCTTGTGTTATACTCTGTTCCCTTGTGTTATACTCTGTTCCCTTGTTTTATACTCTGTTCCCTTGGTTTATCTGTACAGGAGAATGTCAGTGCCCTGCTCTCTGTGTTTGAGTCATTTCTGATAACTGCACCAGCCACCGCAGACTATGATCCAGTTCGCCAGAGTATTGTCATCCTAATGGGCAACCTGGCCAGGCATCTGGAGCCTGGCAACCCCAAAGTGAAGCCTATTGTAGCTCAGCTGATTGCGGCTCTGTCAACCCCGTCGCAGGAGGTGAGTCACTGCATGTGTGTTGTTACCTTGTGAATTAATCTCACACAAGAGGCTGTCACTGTCTGTCACCAATATGTCAGATCTGCTGTCACTATCTATCACCAGTATCTCAGATCTGCAGTCACTGTCTCTTACCCACATCTCAGATCTGTTCTCACACCTGAGGCTGTCACTCTCTCTCATACATATCTCAGATCTGTTCTCATACAGGCGGCTGCCACCTTGTTTTTACCAGCCTTGATGTTTGAACTTCTGTTTTCAGGTACAAGAAGCTGTGGCCAACTGTCTGCCCCCACTGGTGCCCTCTATCAAGGCTGATGCCCCAGGTCTGGTCTCCAAACTTCTGTCCCATCTACTGGACTCTGAGAAATCTCTAGAAAAAAGTCTATGCTTGCTCTTTGTGTATTGCACCATGTGGTAGTTTTGTGAACACATTCTGTACTGTTATGTACTGCACTGTATGATAATTTTGTGAAGATCTAGTTCAGTACCGAAATGTGGATAGTTTTGTGAAGGTCTTGTTCAGTACTGTACGATGTGGATAGTTTTGTGAAAGACTAGCTCAGTACTGTGCCATGTGTATAGTTTTGGGAAAGTCTTGTTCAGTGCCCTACCATGTGGATAGTTTACGAAGATCTTGTTCAGTACTGTATCATGTATATAGTTTTTTTTTAAGGTCATGTTTAGTGCTGTACCCTGTGTGGATAGTTTTGTGAAGGTCTAGCTCAGTACTGTATTGTGTGGTAGTTTTGTGAAGGTCTGGTTCAGTATTGAACCATGTGGATAGTCTTGTGGTCTTTTTTGGTGCCCTACCATGTGGATAGTTTTGTAAAGGCCTTTTTTGGTGCCCTACCATGTAGATAGTCTTGTGGTCTTTTTTGGTGCCCTACCATATGGATAGTTTTGTGAAGGTCTTTTTTGGTGCCCTACCATATGGATAGTTTTGTGAAGGTCTTTTTTGGTGCCCTACCATGTGGATAGTTTTGTGAATGTCTTGTTTAGTACTATACCATGTGGATAATGTTGTGAAGGTCTAGCTCAGTACTGTACCATGGGGATAGTTTTGTGAAGGCCTAGCTCAGTACTGTACCATGGGGATAGTTTTGTGAAGGCCTAGCTCAGTACTGTACCATGTGGATAGGTTTGTGAAGGTCTGGTTCAGTACTGTACCATGTGGATAGTTTTGTGGTCTAGCTCAGTACTGTACCATGGGGATAGGTTTGTGAAGGCCTAGCTCAGTACTGTATTGAGTTGTAGTTTTGTAAAGGTCTGGTTCAGTACTGTATTGTGTTGTAGTTTTGTAAAGGTCTGGTTCAGTACTGTATTGTGTTGTAGTTTTGTGAAGGTCTGGTTCACTACTGTACCAGTTGCTAATTTTGAACCCAGTGATATAGCTGTTTGAGTACCTCCCCAGGTGCCCTGCTGGCGTTTGAGATGTTGTGTAGCATGCTGGGACGCCTGTTTGAACCCTACATTGTTCACATAATCCAGCATCTGCTGCTGTGTTTTGGGGACAACAATCAGTACGTCCGTGAGGTGAGTCAGTGTTACTGTGACTATATATAAGTTGAGTCAGTGTTACTGTAACTGTGAGGGAGGTGAGTCAGTGTTACCGTGTGGAAGGTGAGTCAGTGTGACTGTAGGAGGTGAGTTTAGTGTTACTGTGTGGGTGGTGAGTCAGTGTTACTGTGACTGTATATAAGTTGAGTCAGTGTTACTATAACTGTGAGGGAGGTGAGTCAGTGTTACTGTGACTATATATAAGTTAAGTCAGTGTTACTGTGACTATATATAAGTTAAGTCAGTGTTACTGTGACTATATATAAGTTAAGTCAATGTTACTGTGACTATATATAAGTTGAGTCAGTGTTACTGTAACTGTGAGGGAGGTGAGTCAGTGTTACCGTGTGGAAGGTGAGTCAGTGTGACTGTAGGAGGTGAGTCAGTGTTACTGTGTGGGTGGTGAGTCGGTGTTACTGTGTGGCAGGTGAGTCAGTGTTACTGTGTGGCAGGTGAGTCAGTGTTGCTGTGTGGCAGGTGAGTCAGTGTTACCGTGGCTGTGAGTTATGAGTCAGTGTTACTGTACTGTGTGTGAGGTGAGTCAGTGTTATCATAGGTGTGTGAGGCAAGTCAGTGTTACCATAACTGTGTGTAGTGATTCATTGTTACTATAACTATGTGAGGTGAGTCAGTGTTATCATAGGTGTGTGAGGCAAGTCAGTGTTACCATAACTGTGTGTGGTGATTCATTGTTACTATAACTATGTGAGGTGAGTCAGTGTTATCATAGGTGTGTGAGGCAAGTCAGTGTTACCATAACTGTGTGTGGTGATTCATTGTTACTATAACTATGTGAGGGGAGTCAGTGATATCTGTTTCAGCTCATGGTACACAGTTATCTTGCACAAATAACAGGTGCACATTGACACCCTTACAGTATTGCACAGACATGAGTTCATCATGTCATCTCAGATGAGTTGTCTATGTTTTTGTCTATGTTTGGTTGTTGAGTTGACTAGGTTTTTTTTTTTCTTTCTTGTCAATGTTTGGTTAAATCATCACTGTTTGGTTCTGAGTTGTCAGTGTTTGGTTGTTGAGCTGTCAGTGTTTGATTGTTGTTGTCAGTGTTTGGTTTTTGAGTTGTCAGTTTTGGTTGTTGGCTTGTCAACTTTTGTTTGTGGTGCTGGATGTTGTAGGCCGCTGATGACTGTGCCAAGTCTGTGATGAGGAACCTGAGTGCCCACGGGGTCAAGCTGGTGCTGCCGTCGTTGTTGAAAGGATTAGAGGAGGATGCCTGGCGGACAAAAGCAGGTCGGTCTCAGCACATTCTCTCTTGTCTGCATTGCCAAGATGGCTGACACTGTCATGCGTTCATAGTTAATTCAGTCAGACATTTATTGTTCATTCAGTTATATGATAATTATTTCTTCATTTAGACAGTCATTGTTCAGTCAGTCAAACAGTTATTGTTCATTTAGTTATAGAATCATTATACATTCAGTCATACAATCAATTATTCTGTCATCATTTCTTGTAGCAGATTCATGTAGCAAGTGTACTAGCCACCTGGCTAATGTGCTCACTGCCTAGCTAATGTGCTAACCACTGGGTAATGTGTTAACCACCTGGCTAATGCACCAACCACTTGGCTAATGTGCTTACTGCCCGACTACTTTGCCAACTGCCTAATTTGCTAGCCACTTCTCTAGCAGGCAGGTGTACTAACCACTTGGCTAATGTCTGATGGGCTAGCATCTGGCTCATGTGCTAACCACCTAACTAATGAACCTTATTTACACTTGGCTTATGTGCTATCCACCTCTCTGATGTGCCAGCACCTGGCTAATGTGCCTCCTGTACACTGCCTAGCAGGCAGGTGTGCTAACCACTGGCTAGTGTGCAAACTGCCTGACTAATGTGCTGACCACCTGGCTAATATGCTAACTACTTAGGCAATGTGCTAGCACCTGGCTAATGTGCTAACCACCTAGCTAATGTGCTAGCACCTGGCTAATGTGCTACTACCTAGCTAATGTGCTAGCACCTGGCTAATGTGGTAACTACCTGGCTAATATGCTAATCTCCTGTACCATCAAATGTATTAAGTCATAGACCTTAGTTGCAAATACAGACCCCAAGTACATGATGTCTCTAACACAGGCTCTAAAACATGCTGTCTGTCTATGGTACAGGCTCTAAAACATGGTGTCTGTCTCTGACACAGGCTCTAAAACATGCTGTCTGTCTCTGACACAGGCTCTAAAACATGCTGTCTGTCTATGATACAGGCTCTAAAACATGCTGTCTGTCTATGGTACAGGCTCTAAATACAGGCTCTAAAACATGCTCTGTCTCTGACACAGGCTCTAAAACATGCTGTCTGTCTCTGATACAGGCTTTAAAACATGCTGTCTGTCTCTGATACAGGCTCTAAAACATTCTATCTGTCTCTAACACAGGCTGTCTGTCTCTGATACAGGCTGTAAAACATGCTGTCTGTGATACAGGCTCTAAAACATGCTGTCTGTCTATGGTACAGGCTCTAAAACATGGTGTCTGTCTCTGACACAGGCTCTAAAATATGCTGTCTCTGATACAGGCTCTAAAACAAGCTGTCTGTCTCTGACACAGGTTCTAAAACATGCTGTCTGTCTATGATACAGGCTCTAAAACATGCTGTCTGTCTATGGTACAGGCTCTAAAACATTGTGTCTGTCTCTGACACAGGCTCTAAAACATGCTGTCTGTCTCTGATACAGGCTCTAAAACATGCTGTCTGTCTCTGAAACAGGCTCTAAAACATTCTATCTGTCTCTGACACAGGCTCTAAAACAGGCTGTCTGTCTCTGATACAGGCTGTAAAACATGCTGTCTGTCTATGATACAGGCTCTAAAACATGCTGTCTGTCTGACACAGGCTCTAAAATATACTGTCTCTGACACAGGCTCTAAAACATGCTGTCTGTCTCTGACACAGGCTCTAAAACATGCTGTCTGTCTCTGACACAGGCTCTAAAACAAGCTGTCTGTCTTTGACACAGGTTCTAAAACATGCTGTCTGTCTCTGACACAGGTTCTAAAACATGCTGTCTGTCTTTAACACAGACTCTAAAACATGCTGTCTTTAACACAGACTCTAAAACATGCTGTCTGTCCCTGACACAGGTTCTAAAACATGCTGTTTCTATCACAGGCTCGGTAGAGCTGCTGGGAGCCATGGCTTTTTGTGCCCCCAAACAGTTGTCGGCCTGTCTGCCTAGCATCGTGCCCAAGCTGACTGAAGTCCTGACTGATTCCCACATGAAGGTGCAGAAGGCGGGCTCACAGGCTTTGATGCAGATCGGATCTGTCATCAGAAATCCAGAAATTCAGGGTAACACTTTTTTATTGAACAACAGTTCGTCTGCTTCTGAAGTTTTCAGCGTCAGAATTGTCTGTCTGTTTCTCATATTGCTTGTTCTGTTTTGTAACTGCGCCAGGTAGTATCGTATTTATGTGTGTATTTTAAACAAAAATTTTTGGAATAACATTTGAGTCAGCTTATATTAAACATATTAGGGTTACTTGTCATGTGCACAGAATTTATAAATAAGCAGTCCGGTAGATGTTGGGAAGTCGCTGCACCATTGTTGTCTTCTGCCGAATCAGAAGGTAATTTTGTTCTAAAACACACCTTGCCCATTCGTAACTGGCTTTAAATTCACTTTGAAGAATTCCTGTGATGTCTGATAATTGATGCGCTTCAAACTATAACATTTCCACAAACACAGAAAATCCGTCTGCCTCCAATTTCTGACAAATTCCAACAGATTGGTTTCTACTCCTTTTTGCCATGAAAGGATTATTAACTTTGGAATGTTTTTTCAAGAGCATTTTTCATTCCAGTCAAACTTTGCATATTCTTCTTCTTCTTTTCGCGTTCACCGGCTGTAAACTGCGGCGGAAAGTTCTGGTTGTTCGTCCACTTCTGGACTACAGTCCTTTTCCAGAACCTGAGTGTTGCGTGTGCATCCGTTTTACAGATCTGACACATTTGTATGCAGACAGTTGGTTAATTGCCTCTCAAGCAGATGCACTCCGACTTTGAAGGAAGCTCCCAATTAGTCGACTCTTACACCATGCTTTTGGGTAGGCAGTGGGTCTATTCTTGTTTTCACTATAATAGGACCCTGAAACCCACACGAACCCATACTGAATGTAATGACGATGTAACTATGAAGATAACTAGTCAGAGGATACAGAAAATGGTCGATATAGTGGTTTAAATTGATTTAACATCAGACGATTGCACTGGGTTTTGTCCCTTATAACAGGTCTTTTTCTGTATAAAACACGTGCTTCTTTGCTGCAGTCACATTCTCCAAGGCAGTACCAGCACCTTTTTAAGGGTATAAGGCATCTTTTGTCAGCACTACTGCAATAGACACTTTGTATTGAGTCTAACTAGCATAAGACATACTCATCTTGCTGGGTGTAACTGTGACAGTCTCAGCAACAAACATACTCATTAGAACTAGTGACATGCCTATCACCCAGACTAGTGTGACAGTGCCGAGTAACTGTAATGTTTTCCTCCAATTGTTACACTGTTTTCTCTTCTCCGTTGTTCTGGCAGCCATTGTCATGAACCTGCTGGAGGCCCTGCAGGACCCCACCAGGAAGACCACAGTCTGCCTGGAGAAGCTGCTGCAGACCAAGTTTGTCCACGTGGTGGATGCCCCATCTCTGGCCCTGATCATGCCCGTCATCCAACGGGCATTCCAGGATCGAACCACCGACACCCGCAAGATGGCCGCTCAGATCATGGGCAACATGTACTCACTTACAGACCAAAAGGTGAGTCCCTTCTGGCTTCCTAGTTTCTCTATTAGCATCTGTATTTTCCACATTCTCTCTCTCTCTCTCTCTCTCTCTCTCTCTCTCTCTCTCTCTCTCTCTCTCTCTCTCTCTCTCTCTCTCTCTCTCTCTCTCTCTCTCTCTCTCTCTCTCTCTCTCTCTCTCTCTCTCTCTCTCTCTCTCTCTCTCTCTCTCTCTCTCTCTCTCTCTCTCTCTCTCTCTCTCTCTCTCTCTCTCTCTCTCTCTCTCTCTCTCTCTCTCTCCTCCCCCCCCCCCTTTTCCATCTTCTTTCGTTCGCCTGAAATAAGTTGACTATATCATCAGTTTTGTCTCTTGTATAAATTTCAGTCGTTGTTACTTCATTCAGTGGTCCATAGAGTTTACGTTCTACTGTTGTTCTTTCTGGCCAAAAGGTTTGCCTTAATGTGTCAAATTCGATGCAGTCCTGGAGTAGATGCTCAGCTGTCTGGGGCACCTTTCCACAGGTGCACATGGCTGATACGCCTATCTTGAATTTTGTGTACATGTGGTTACGTAATCGGTTGTGCCTTGTTCTGAAGCGGAGGATAATCACTTGTTCTGATCTGTCCATAATAAAATAGTTGTCTGTGCTGGGGCTGGTGGTTTCCTGATCTTCAATATCCTTTGTTCTCATTTGTGTGGGGAAACATCTTGATTGACTACGCAAAAGTGGATTCATAATTCTTTTTTTGTCATTTCTCCATATTGTCTCCCTAACCCATATTATATTATTCTGTCTTTGCTATAGTATATATTGTTTCATTACTTTCAGTACATATGATTTGATGAAGATAAACAGGACTTGGTTCCATATCTCAAACAGTATAGAATAATTTCATGAGCACAAACTGTTTGTATTGCAGGACTTGGTTCCATATCTCAGACAGTGTGGAATAATTTCATGAACACAAACTGTTTGTATTGCAGGACTTGGCCCCCTACCTGCCGTCTGTGATCCCGGGTCTCAAACAGTGTTTGCTGGACCCAGTCCCAGAAGTCCGCAGCGTCTCAGCCCGGGCACTGGGAGCCATGGTCAGGGGCATGGGGGAGAACATCTTCCAGGATCTGCTGCCCTGGCTCATGGAGAAGTTGGTCTCTGAGCAGAGTTCTGTCGACAGGTCCGGGGCTGCCCAGGGTAATCTTTCTGAGTTCACTAACATCTATCATTCAAGAAGCATGGGCATTATCATATTGGCATCATGATATGGATATTATAAAATGGGCATAAATTGGTACTTAATTTATAACTTACCCCTGACGTCACAGCAGACATTCCCAGTAAATTCTAGGGTGTTCAGGTTGTAGTTTCTCGCGATTTCTCTACAGCCAAATTTAGGGTTAGGGTTTGGGTTAGAGTTAGTATTAGAAGACACTAGATGAACACTCAAAAAAAAAAAAAACCACACAACAGCACACTTGCACCCCTTGAAATAATGGACTGTCAGGTCAGCTGTGGTTTTCCCACGGGGATTTCGTGTTTGGGGTACGTTATAAATTAATAACCCATAAATTATCTGAGCCTTTTAATATGGATGTCATAATATGGGTATTTATAATATTCTTCTGCCTTCCTAGCCCCCAATGGAGCATAGGCCTTCAATCAACTCGTGCCAAATCATTCTATCCTTTGCTATCACATGCAGCTCTCCCCATGTCCTTCCCATCTTTCTAACGTCATTCTCCAGCCCCCTTCTCCATGTGTTTTGGGGCCTTCCTTTATTCCTATGCCCCTGTGGGTTCCAGTGCAAAGACATTCTAGTTATTCTGTTCTCTGGTTTTCTCAATGTGTGTCCTATCCAACGCCAGCATCTTTTCTTCACCTCTTGGTCCACTGGAGCTTGCTTTGTTCTGTCCCAAAAATCTACTTTAGTGATTCTATCATACCATTTAATTCCCTCTATTCTGCGCAGGCACCAGTTAAGGAATGTCTGTATATTAGTAATTGCCTTGGTTGTTCTCCATGTTTCTGCCTCATACAAAAGTACTGATTTGACATTAGAATTAAAAATTTTAAGTTTAGTATTTCTTTTAATTTCCTTTGACCCTAGTGCTATGAAAGCTTCTGTTGCCTTTTGTATTCTTATTTTAATATCTCTGTCAGAGATAAGGGGTATTATTAAATGTGTGTTTTAAAATATAGGCATTAAAATATATGGGTGTTATAAATACAGGTATTGTGATATGGGTATTATAAGCGCATTGTAATATTCTTCTTCTTCAGCATTCTGAGCCCTTGAGGTTCATTGCTAAAGCTACCACCTGCCTCCATTCATCTCTCTGGTTGGTCTTCTCTTTTCAGTTGGTAACAGCAAGTATTTGCAGGTCTGTCTGGACATTATCTCTTCTTCGTCTGCTTCCTGGTCTACGACCATTTATCTCCCTTGTGTATACAGTTTTCACTTCTCTGCCATCTGACATTCTTTCAATATGCCCCAACCATTTTAGTCTATTAGCTCTCATAATGCCAGTGATCTGTGGTGATTTAAACAGATTATGAAATATAATATATATAAAATGTATATAATATAATGTTATAATTTGGGCATTATAATATGGGCTTTATTAATATGGGTATTATAAATACATATTTGTTATAATATATCGGCATTATAATATACAGTATTGTAATATGGGCATTAAAATATACAGTACTATAATATGGGCATTATAAAAGGAGCATCAGTGTTTCGTATGTTTTCTATGGCTTTGTTGGTCAGCTGTGTTGGCTACAACGTTGTTTCTGTTTTCTACCACTTTATTTACCATTTGTGTTATCTTGTCAGTATTGTGTGCATTTTCTCTGTTTCATTCTGTTTCTGTTAGTTATGCTCAATTATCAGTGTATAGTGCCCACGCCCACATTCTCCACCTCCCCCCAGCTAGTTTCAGCTGTCTAGGTATAGTGCACAGATCCCTATCTGCTCTGTCTTTCTCATCTCTCCTTCTGTCTGTTTTTGCTGCTTCTTTGCAAACTTTGTTCATTTGTCAGTGAATTGTGTGCTGTCTTCTCTCTCTCTCCCCTCTGCCCTCTCTCTCACTCTTTATCTTTCTCAGTGCGTGTATGTGTGTGTGTGTTTTCTGCATCCTCATTTATTTTTGCCAGCTGTGTTCAATTGTCAGTCAGTTGTGTGCCCTTTCCCCCATCCACTTCCTCCCTCTCTCTGCTGTCTGCCTGCTGGGATTTACATGTCCGGATGTAGCTGATGAGGCCTGTGTCCTCATTCATTTTTGCCAGCTGTGTTCAATTGTCAGTCAGTTGTGTGCCCTTTCCCCCATCCACTGCCTCCCTCTCTCTGCTGTCTGCTAGCTGTGATTTACATGTCCGGATGTAGCTGATGAGGCCTGTGTCCTCATTCATTTTTGCCAGCTGTGTTCAATTGTCAGTCAGTTGTGTGCCCTTTCCCCCATCCACTTCCTCCCTCTCTCTGCTGTCTGCTAGCTGTGATTTACATGTCCGGATGTAGCTGATGAGGCCTGTGTCCTCATTCATTTTTGCCAGCTGTGTTCAATTGTCAGTCAGTTGTGTGCCCTTTCCCCCATCCACTTCCTCCCTCTCTCTGCTGTCTGCTAGCTGGGATTTACATGTCCGGATGTAGCTGATGAGGCCTGTGTCCTCATTCATTTTTGCCAGCTGTGTTCAATTGTCAGTCAGTTGTGTGCCCTTTCCCCCATCCACTGCCTCCCTCTCTCTGCTGTCTGCTAGCTGTGATTTACATGTCCGGATGTAGCTGTGATTTACATGTCCGGATGTAGCTGATGAGGCCTGTGTCCTTGCAGGTCTCAGTGAAGTCATTGGAGGAATGGGAGAGGAGAAGCTGAAGAAGCTCATGGGAGACATCATCCAGACGGCCGAGAGGACTGACCTGATGCCTCATGTCCGGGATGGCTACATCATGACCTACATTTATTTACCCTCAGTTTTTGGGCCCACCTTTGTTCAGTATGTGGGCCCCATTCTTCCTTCCATACTGCAGGTGAGTGGTTCTTTCACGCTATTTTCTCTCTTCTTCTTCTTCTTCTTCTTCTTACTTTTCTACTGTGTTTGTCTTTCTGACTTTCTGATCATCTCTCTATTCATTCTTCCTAAACACTGCAGTCTCCCATTTCTTTCATCCCTCCTTCTTGTCGCCTTCTTTTTCTTCTTTACCTCTTGTTTTCCTCGCTGGGTATCAGAAATGTTTCACGACATTATAAAGAGATTTCTAATGAAGAAAAATATTTTATACATTATATATATGTTAATTTATCTGTAGTTAGCTTAAAGACACTCATGTTCTTACAATATAAATTCAGATCTTCAGAAACAGCTTGCAGTCACGTAGATTCTTACTGTCAGTGTTCAGATCTCTAGATTTAGCTTGAAATGACATATATTTGTACTGTTGGTATTCAGATATCTAGATATAGCTTGCAGGCACATATATTCTTGCTGTTATTGTTCAGATCTTTAGATATAGTTTGAATGCACATAATTCTTGCTGTTATTGTTCAGATCTTTAGATATAGTTTGAATGCACATAATTCTTGCTGTTATTGTTCAGATCTTTAGATATAGTTTGAATGCACATAATTCTTGTTGTTATTGTTCAGATCTTTAGATATAGTTTGAATGCACATAATTCTTGCTGTTATTGTTCAGATCTTGTTCAGATCTTAGATATAGTTTGAATGCACATAATTCTTGCTGTTATTGTTCAGATCTTTAGATATAGTTTGAATGCACATAATTCTTGCTGTTATTGTTCAGATCTTTAGATATAGTTTGAATGCACATAATTCTTGCTGTTATTGTTCAGATCTTTAGATATAGTTTGAATGCACATAATTCTTGCTGTTATTGTTCAGATCTTTAGATATAGTTTGAATGCACATAATTCTTGCTGTTATTGTTCAGATCTTTAGATATAGTTTGAATGCACATAATTCTTGCCGTTAATGTTCAGATCTTTAGATATAGTTTGAATGCACATAATTCTTGCCGTTAATGTTCAGATCTTTAGATATAGTTTGAATGCACATAATTCTTGCTGTTATTGTTCAGATCTTTAGATATAGTTTGAATGCACATAATTCTTGCTGTTAATGTTCAGATCTTTAGATATAGCTTGAAGACCCAATTTTCTTGCTGTTACTTAGCTTGAAGAGATAGGTAGATTTTTACTGTCTGCATTTAAAATTCCAGGCTCTTTCGGATGAGAATGAGTTTGTTCGTGACACGGCCCTTCGTGCTGGCAAGCGAATCATCAACCAGTACGCTGAGACAGCGGTGGAGCTGCTGCTACCAGAGCTGGAGCGGGGACTGTTTGATGACAACTGGAGGATCAGAAACAGCTCGGTACAGTTGCTGGGAGACCTGCTCTACAAAGTCTCAGGTAACTGCTCTTGTCTAGGGAACACAGCGTGTCTCTTTAGTATTGTCTGTCACAACAGTTTTGCCTGTTACAGCAGTTTGTCTTATAACCACAAAGGTATATCAACCATCTGACTGATCTATTAAAAAACAAAAACAAAAAATTTTAAATACAAATCTTGCCGAATATTCAGTTGTCTCAGTTGGTGAAAATTGCCCTTTATTCTATGTACAGATTTATTCTTGTTTCATGGAAAGTGTTGTGTGACATATTCTGGCTATTTTTATATGGTTGTTTTATGAATTGTGTTGCATGGATAGTCTTGTGTGGACATATTCTGGCTGTTGTTTTATGGTTAATGATATGCTTTGTGTCCAGGTGTATCTGGTAAGATGACAACAGAAACTGCTAATGAGGATGACAACTTTGGCACCGAATCCTCCCAACAGGTATGTCATCGTGTTTCCTTTGTATCTTTGTCATAGATTCTCTTTATCTTATCTCTGTCATAGATCTAATCTCTATCATAGATTTCATCTGTATCACAAATTTCATTACCTAATCTTTGTCATAGATCTCATCTGACATAGATCTCCTTACCTCATTACTGTCACATAAGATCTTCTCTTTGTCATGGATCTTATCTGTCATAGATCTCTTACCTCATTACTGTCACATAAGATCTTCTCTTTGTCATGGATCTTATCTGTCATAGATCTCCTTACCTCATTACTGTCACATAAGATCTTCTCTTTGTCATGGATCTTATCTGTCATATAAGATCTTCTCTTTGTCATGGATCTTATCTGTCATAGATCTCCTTACCTCATTACTGTCACATAAGATCTTCTCTTTGTCATGGATCTTATCTGTCATAGATCTCATTACTGTCACATAAGATCTTCTCTTTGTCATGGATCTTATCTGTCATAGATCTCCTTACCTCATTTAAAGATCTTCTCTTTGTCATGGATCTTATCTGTCATAGATCTCCTTACCTCATTACTGTCACATAAGATCTTCTCTTTGTCATGGATCTTATCTGTCATAGATCTCATTACCTCATTACTGTCACATAAGATCTTCTCTTTGTCATGGATCTTATCTGTCATAGATCTCCTTACCTCATTACTGTCATATAAGATCTTCTCTTTGTCATGGATCTTATCTGTCATATAAGATCTTCTCTTTGTCATGGATCTTATCTGTCATATAAGATCTTCTCTTTGTCATGGATCTTATCTGTCATATAAGATCTTCCTTTGTAAGGATCTTATCTGTCCAACATCAAGATCTTATGGATCTTATTCTGTCATAAGAAATTAAAAAAAGATGGAAGGAAAAAGCCTATTTTAAAGAAACTTATTGAGTACATGAAACAGCAGAATTCCATTCAAGGGCTCCAGATCATCTAGAACCACATATCCTGCGGGATGAAGTAGAGAAAGTTATCAAAACAAGTAAAAGACACAAAGCAGCTGGTATCGACCGGAATAACAACAGAAGTCATCCAGGCTGGAGGGGACACTATGATCACCTGGCTGGAGAGAATTTTCAATAGAGCATGGGGCAGAGAGAAAGGTACCAGTGGATTGGCAAAGATCAGTTGTAGTACCTATCTGGAGAAAAAGGAAACAAGAGAGAATGTGGAACTTATAGAGGAATATCTTTTACTAAGTCATGTGGGGAAAATGTATGCAAAGATCTTAGAAGGTAGGATAAGAGCAAAGGTTGAACCTCTACTGAGTAAAGCACAATTCGGTTTCAGGAAAGGGCGAGGTTGCACTGATGCCATATTTGCACTAAGACAAGTCTGTGAAAAGACACTCGAATACGATAAAGAGCTGAACGTGGTCTTTGTAGATCAAGAGAAGGCATTCGACCGTGTAGACAGAGATGTGCTGTGGAGAATTCTTGACGATTACGGAGTGCAGGGTCAATTATTAGACAACATCAGAGCCTCGATGAAAAACGTGAAAGTGCAGTAAGAACATCTAGTGTCTTTCTGAATGGTTCAAAGTCACAACTGGTGTCAGGCAAGGATGTGTACTGTCACCATTACTTTTCATAACATACATGGATAAGATCACTGTAGAAGCAAACCCAGACGTGTATGCTATAAACGAATTACTTTTTGCTGATGATCAAAGCATACTGTATCAAAATGAATATGATCTACAGGAACATCTGACTACTCTCAACAACAGCTGTTTACAACATAATATGAGAATCAGTACAGAAAAAACAGAAGTTATGAAGATCAGCAGAACACACAGGCCACTGAATATAAATGTTGGAAGTGCCAAAATCAAGCAAACCAAAGAGTTCAAATACTTGGGCAGTATATTTACAGAGGATGGAAGAATGGACAGAGAGATAGAAACAAGAATACAGAAAGCAAAATGCTGTCACATACCAACTATCACCTCTGCTTAAACATCCAGATATAACCATGAAGACCAAAAGACAATTGATAAACACCATCTTCATTCCAACACTCTGCTACCAGTGCCAGACATGGACAATCAACAAGACCCATGAAAGAAAAATAGAAGTCTGTGAAATGAAATGTCTAAGAAAAGCAGCGAATAAGACCAGACTAGACAGGATAAAGAATATAGACATTAGAAACACTGTCAAAACTACACCATGTTTAGACTACATAGAACATCAAAGAATGAAATGGTTTGGACATCTAACCAGGATGAAAAATGATCAAATAACATCACAAATTTTCAACCAAAGAAGCTCAGGATATAAGGCAAGAGGAAGACCAAGGAAATTGTGGATTGACGGGGTCTCTGAAACCTGCCAAAAGCATGGCCTCAGAACATCAGATGCTGCCCGCCTTGCTTATGACAGGAACTTGCATCTCCCCACAACGCTTAGCGGCATACGTGGAAGGAAAAAGTAAAGTAAGTAAAGTAAGTGTTCAGATCTTTAGATATGGCTTGAAGACCAAATATTCTTGCTGTCACTTAGCTTGAAGAGATGGATTGATTTTTGCTGCCAGTATTTAAGTTTCTAGGCTCTTTCTAATAAGAATTAGTTTGTTCATGACATGACCTTGTTACTGTCATAGATCTCCTTACCTTATCTCTGTCAAACATCTCCTTAACCGCATCTAGTCATAGATCTCCTTACCTCATCCATGTCATAGATCTCTCTTATAGATCTCCTTAACCTCATCTCTATCATAGATCTCCTTATCCTCATCTCTATCATAGATCTCCTTAACCTCATCTCTATCATAGATCTCCTTATCCTCATCTCTATCATAGATCTCCTTATCCTCATCTCTATCATAGATCTCCTTATCCTCATCTCTATCATAGATCTCCTATCACAGGAGGGATGAAATCAACCCCCATATTAGAAATGGAGAAAGCTGGGAAAACACAGGCACTGAGAGAACGCAGAGATACAAAGTTGCAAATACAAGCTGAAAAGTTCCTCAGTATGCCAGATCACCCGATGGAAAATAGATTTAAGAACCTAGCCTTGGGACGGTTAAAAAGAAGCAGCTTTATACACCAAGCAAAAAGAATATGTAGACAAATTCCTGACCTTCCAGAAATTGGCTGCCCACTAAAAAGTATTCCGGAACAAACCCCATGGAGAGAAAAATGTAAACTAACGGTACAAATCCAGACAAATGTGAAAGGGATATTTGACAAGAAAGAGCAAGATAGTGTACAACGCAAAATGGCCACCCTCAGTTATATTGATGAAGAATACCCACAAGAACAATGGGTCAGAGTCTATACAGATGGGTCCGCAGAAAGTGCAGTTAGAAATGGTGGTGCTGGAGAATTCCCAGATGGTACTAGGGATAAGTCCAGCGTACCAACCGGGAAGTACTGCCATAACTACGATGCAGAAACCCAGGCTATTAAGATAGCTACAGAGAAACTGCTAAATACCAACCTTGGCTCACAGTATGTGGTAATGCTTACAGATGCTAAATCAGTACTTGAAGCACTCCAGTCTAGGAAACTACCAGAATTGCAAACACTGCTAACACAACTCAGCGTTCAGCGAAGAGTCGTAATGCAGTGGATACCGTCTCATTGTGGAGTGCCTGGAAATGAGAAAGCTGATCAACTGGCAGGGGAAGGTGCGAAAAAAGAGCAGCCAGATGTACCAGTCACATACCACCAAAAGAAAGAATCATTAAATCGATCAGGAAACCACCAGCCCCAGCACAAACAAGACGACTATTTTATTATGGACAGACCAGACAAGTCATTATCTTCCGCCTCAGAACAGGGCACAACCGATTACGTAACCACATGTTCACAAAATTCAAGATAGGTGTATCAGCCATGTGCACCTGTGGAAATGTGCCCCAGACCGCAGAGCATGTACTCCAGGACTGCACCGAATTTGACACATTAAGGCAAACCTTTTGGCCAAAAGGAACAACAGTGGAACGTAAACTCTATGGACCACTGAATGAACTAACAACGGCAGTGAAATTTATACAAGAGACAAAACTGCTGATATAGATAACTTATTTCAGGCGAACGAAAGAAGAAGAAGAATAGATCTCCTTATCCTCATCTCTATCATAGATCTCCTTATCCTCATCTCTATCATAGATCTCCTTAACCTCATCTCTATCATAGATCTCCTTATCCTCATCACCCATAGATCTCCTTAACCTCATCTATGTCATATACCTCTTTAACCTCATCTCTGTCATAGATCATTTTAACCTCATCACTGTCATAGTCTCCTTACCTCATCACTGTCATACATTTTATGTAATGAACTCTTGTTTCTTTTATTGCAGGCAATACTTCGCTCGCTGGGTAAAGAGCGCCGCAACCGCGTATTATCTGGCTTGTACATGGGTCGCTCTGACATTGCCTTGATGGTACGACAAAATGCCCTGCATGTGTGGAAGATCATCGTGTCAAATACACCACGCACGCTACGAGAGATTCTTCCAACTCTGTTTACTCTGTTGCTCGGATGTCTAGCTAGTACCAGCCATGACAAGAGAACGGTGAGTTGTTAGTTATAATAGTACCAGCCATGACAAGAGAACGGTGAGTTGTTAGTTATAGTACCAGCCATGACAAGAGAACGGTGAGTTGTTAGTTATAGTACCAGCCATGACAAGAGAACGGTGAGTTGTTAGTTATAGTACCAGCCATGACAAGAGAACAGAGAGTTGTTAGTTATAATAGTACCAGCCATGACAAGAGAACGGTGAGTTGTTAGTTATAATAGTACCAGCCATGACAAGAGAACAGTGAGTTGTTAGTTATAATAGTGCCAGCCGTGGCAAGAGGACGGTGAGTTGTTAGTTATAATAGTACCAGCCGTGGCAAGAGAACAGTGAGTTAGTTATAATAGTGCCAGCCATGGCAAGAGAGCGGTGAGTTGTTAGTTATAATAGTGCCAGCCATGACAAGAGAACGGTGAGTTGTTAGTGTCATTAGTGCCAGCAAAACAAGAGAACAGTGAATTGTTAGTGATAATAGTGCCAGCCGTGATAAGAGAACGGTGAGTTGTTAGTGACATTAGTGCCAGCAAAACAAGAGAACAGTGAATTGTTAGTGATAATAGTGCCAGCCGTGACAAGAGAACGGTGAGTTGTTAGTGCCAGCAAAACAAGAGAACAGTGAATTGTTAGTGATAATAGTGCCAGCCGTGACAAGATAACAGTGAGTTGTTAGTGATATTGGTGCCGGCGGTGACAATTTAAGAAGTGGTTTTAATGCTAAAGAAATACTTCTGGCAGGGTGGCATTTGATCAGCAGAAGGAGCTACCTGCTCATGTGTTCTCACACGGTTTGTTAAGTATGTGTTCTCACACACTTTGTTAAGTATGTGTTTTCACACAGTTTGTTAAGTGACATGCTTTTTTTTTTTTTTTTTTTTTGAAATTTTAACCTGCTTAGTTCTGCAAATGTCTCCCTTCCAGCATAAAAGCAAATCATTATTGGCATTTTCATCACTACTTTATGCTATCAGTGCCAAACGTGGACAATGAAAAGGGCACTAGAACCACACAAAAAAAAAACTGCCAGAGAAATGCGTTACCTCTGTAAGGTCACTAACAACACAGTGGCCAAGGTTATGAATTGGAGACAAAGCTGGATTAAAACCGTGTCTAAATTATATTGCCAGAGAAAGAGTGAAATGGTTTGGCCATCTAGTGAGAATGCAGCCAAACTGAATGTGCATGTGAGATTTTAACAGCAGAACATCTGGATGCAAAGGGAAGACCCAAGGAAGATATGGATAAATAGTGTAGTTGCAACCTGCAATAAGATGAACCACCTGAGAAGTGCAAGACTAATACATAAAACCATGAAACTGGGCTATAACCTGGTATCAGTGTGAGACGACAGAAGAAGTAGTAGTTTATTTATTGACATGCAGTAATCTATACAGTAGTGAATGCACCAACAGATCTGTGTTTGAGTGTGGGAGATAATTGAGAGACCCCCGTGTGGGTTGCGGGGCCCATTGTGGGGGAAACAAGAATAGACTCACTGCCTCCCCCAAGAAGCATGTCGTAAGAGTTGACTAACTGGGGGCTTCCTTTGAAGTCTGAATGCATCTGCCTGAGAGGCAAGGAACCAGCAGTCTGCATACAAATAAGTCAGATCTGTAAAATGGATGCACATGCAAAACTCAGGTCCTGGAACAAAGCAAAAGTCCAGAAATGGACGAACAACTAGGTCTTTGCACCAGAGTTTATAGCCGGTGAACGCAAAAAACGACGAGAGAGGCTGACAATATATTGGCTCCTTCAGTGAACAGTGGCTCACAGAACTATGCTTGTACTGCCTGCAGGTGGCCGCACGTACTCTGGGTGATCTGGTGAGGAAACTGGGAGAGAGGGTCCTGCCAGAGATCATCCCCATCCTGGAGAGTGGTCTGGACTCAGAGGATGCTGACCAGAGGCAAGGAGTTTGTATTGGACTCTCGGAGATCATGGCCTCCACCAGCAAGGACCATGTGAGTGTTATGTTATTGTCTGTCCTCTCTCAGTCCTCACTCTATTCCACTGCTGTGTTTGTAGAGATGATGTGTGTCCTCTCGCAGCTTCAGTTTTGGAACTTTCTCTAATGCTCGTCCCAGCTCTGTGGTTATGGACACCACTTACCATCGGCTCACGCAGCATCAGCTCCTCTAGGGTTCAACATTCTTGGTTGGCATCATGCTTCTTAACTTGTCCAAACAAAACTACTATACAGAAATAGATAAGATACAATTCTTCAGGAAAACACAGGCTAATGTCCTTCATAACTTCTGCCAGCTTGAGCCAACCTCGTCCTTTCTCGCTCGTCTTTCCAGCCCCGGGTGTCTCGTCATCTCTTACACGGGTTTTCTGTCCAGCTGTGACCTTGAGCCAACCTCATGCCTTTTCTCGCTAGTCTCTCCAGCCCCGGGTGTCCCGTCATCTCTTGCACAGGTTTTCTGTCCCGCTGTGACCATGAGCCAACCTCATGCCTTTTCTCACTCGTCTCTCCAACCCCGGGTGTCCCGTCATCTCTTGCACGGGTTTTCTGTCCCGCTGTGACCATGAGCCAACCTCATGCCTTTTCTCACTCGTCTCTCCAACCCTGGGTGTCCCGTCATCTCTTGAACGGGTTTTCTGTCCCGCTGTGACCATGAGCCAACCTCATGCCTTTTCTCGCTAGTCTCTCCAGCCCCGGGTGTCCCGTCATCTCTTACACGGGTTTTCTGTCCAGCTTGCTGTCACCTTGAGCCAGCCTCATGCCTTTTTTCGCTAGTCTCTCCAGCCCCGGGTGTCCCGTCATCTCTTACACGGGTTTTCTGTCCAGCTTGCTGTCACCTTGAGCCAGCCTCATGCCTTTTCTCGCCAGTCTCTCCAGCCCTGGGTGTCCTGTCATCTCTTCATCTTTTCTTCCAGGTTTGTGACCTTGAGTCCCTCACCTTGCTGTGACCTCCTGCATGGGCCACCATGAACAGCACGGTCATGACATCCTTCTCCCCCCCCCCCCCCCCCCCCCCCCCCCCCCCCCCCCCACATTAAACAAAATTACACTTTATGGAACATTGTCATTTAAACATTTTTCTAGTAGGTTGATTTTTGTTTAACAATAATAGTTTTTTTACCTTATTTAAATAATTCTACTTTAATTATTTTTTTTGACATTTGTTCTTTTAAAAATATTTTAAAATACATCTATATAACACAAATATCACAGCACTGTCATCACAGCAGCAGTCGTCACTTTGTTCCACTGCTATGTTTGTAGAGATGATATGTGTTCGACACAGGCCAAGCTGTGTTTCAGTCCTGTTGTAGAGATATTTAATTAATGTTGTATATTTCATTTCTACACTTGTAGAGATATTTAATTAATGTTTTATGTACTACTACTACACTTGTAGAGATTCTAGTTAATGTTGCATGATCAGTCCTACAATTGTAGAGATATTCAGTTAATGTTGTATGTTCCACTCCTACACTTGTAAAGATATTTAATGAATGTTTTTTATTCCACTTTTACACTTGTAGAGATATCTAATTAAGGTTGTGTGTTCACAACTCCTACACTTGTACAGATTCTAGTTAATACTGTATGTATCCGTCTTACTCTTGTAGACAAGTTTAATTGATATTGTATATTTCACTCCTGCACTTACTGGGGCTGTAAATGTAATTGTCTGTCCAGGTGTCCGTGTTTGCTGATAGCCTGATCCCAACAGTTCGGCGAGGACTGATTGACCCCCTGTCTGATGTTCGAGCGGCCGCCGCCCACACATTTGACAATCTTCACCACAATATTGGCCAGCGGGCATTGGATGAGATCTTACCCACCTTACTCAAACACCTGGTAAGTATCCCCCCACACACACCACACCTGGAAGTATCCCCCCCCCACACACACACACACACACACACACACACACACACACCTGGTGAGTTCCCCCATACCAAACGCCTGATGAATTGTACACACACACACACTTGGTGAGTTCCCCCATACCAAACGCCTGATAAATTGTACACACACACACACCTGGTGAGTTCCCCCACACCAAACGCCTGATAAATTGTACACACACACACACCTGGTGAGTTCCCCCACACCAAACGCCTGATAAATTGTACACACACACACACACACACCTGGTGAGTTCCCCCACACCAAACGCCTGATAAATTGTACACACACACACACACACACACACCTGGTGAGTTCCCCCACACCAAACGCCTGATAAATTGTACACACACACACACACACCTGGTGAGTTAACTAACAACAGTGTTGGTATATAAAACATCTAATGGGTTAATTTTATGTCTCAATGTTTGTGTGGTTTCATACTTACACTGACGCCCATGGCTGTCCTTGATTACATACTTACACTGACGCCCATGGCTGTCCTTGATTACATACTTACACTGACGCCCATGGCTGTACTTGATTACATACTTACACTGACGCCCATGGCTGTACTTGATTACATACTTACACTGACGCCCATGGCTGTACTTGATTACATACTTACACTGATGCCCATGGCTGTCCTTGATTACATACTTACACTGACGCCCATGGCTGTACTTGATTACATACTTACACTGACGCCCATGGCTGTACTTGATTACATACTTACACTGACGCCCATGGCCGTACTTGATCACATACTTACACTGACGCCCATGGCTGTACTTGATTACATACTTACACTGACGCCCATGGCTGTACTTGATTACATACTTACACTGACGCCCATGGCTGTACTTGATTACATACTTACACTGACGCCCATGGCTGTACTTGATTACATACTTACACTGACGCTCATGGCTGTACTTGATTACATACTTATACAAATGTCTGTGGTCACATTCACAAATGACCATGATTACATATTTACACAAATGTCTGTGGTCACATACACAAATGACCATGATTACATATTTACACAAATGTCTGTGGTCACATACACAAATGACCATGATTACATATTTACACAAATGTCTGTGGTCACATACACAAATGACCATGATTACATATTTACACAAATGTCTGTGGTCACATACACAAATGACCATGATTACATATTTAAACAAATGTCTGTGGTCACATACACAAATGACCATGATTACATATTTACACAAATGTCTGTGGTCACATACACAAATGACCATGATTACATATTTACACAAATGTCTGTGGTCACATACATAAATGACCATGGTTACATATTTACACAAATGTCTGTGGTCACATATTTACACAAATGTATGTGGTTACATACTTACACAAATGTCCGTGGTCACATGCTTAAACAAATGACCACTATTACATATTTACACAAATGTCCCCTTTTTACATATTTACACAAATGTCTATGGTTATATATTTACACAAATGTCCTTGGTCACATACACAAATGACTGTAGTTACATATTTACACAAAAGCCTATGGTTACATAGTTACACAAATGTCTGTGGTAGCATGTTTACACAAATATCTATAGTAGATTATTTATGCAGATGTCCATAGATTAGATGAATTTGAGAAGTGTATATTAAAAAAAAATGAAAAATTGAACTGTTCACAGAATGACCCTGAGATGTCTGAGCGAGCTCTGGACGGCTTGAAACAAGTTATGGCAGTCAAAAGTCGAGTGGTCTTACCCTACCTCGTCCCTCAGGTTTGTTTATATTATCTGTTGTGTGAATGATTGGATGTTCTCAGTCTTGTTTGTACCTCAGGTTTCTGTTTATATTATCTGTTTTGTGAATGATTGGATTTTCTCAGTCTTGTTTGTACCTCAGGTTTCTGTTTATATTATCTGTTTTGTGAATGTTTGGATTTTCTCAATCTTGTTTGTACCTCAGGTTTCTGTTTATATTATCTGTTGTGTGAATGATTGGATGTTCTCAGTCTTGTTTTTACCTCAGGTTTCTGTTTATATTATCTGTTTTGTGAATGATTGGATTTTCTCAATCTTGTTTGTACCTCAGGTTTCTGTTTATAATATCTGTTGTGTGATTCTGAGCACTGATGATGTTTCAGTATGATATAGAGACCCAATGTGTGGATTTTTGTCACCAGACAAATGTTGATTGATGGCTGTGCTGATCTGGTAACTAAAGATGATTGATGTCTGTATCAATCAGGAACACAGTGGTGCTTCATGTTAGTACCAATCAAGAAACCCCTGAAGATGTCTTATTTATTGCCCTTGTAGCTGCGTTATCTTGCACCAGGACCCCTACAGCCCAACGGATAACCATAGATTTGGATTCTTTTATAACACTGCTTTCATTGCAGTGTAGCTTCGCGCTACTGTAGTGTTGACTGTTCTATCTGCTTTCTGTCATTCGTCACTCATACACACCCTGGATGCTGACCCGGCCAAATCCTCAAGCAGTGGACACACTTAGGACCACAATAACAGATTTTGGCTTTCTGCTTGAACACGGCTTGTTCAAATTGGCCTCTTGGCACTGTACTACTCGAGCGACACTGTTCATTGTTTGCTGTCTGCAGCGATCATGGAGACTGCCGGCTGGAAATTTGGCAATAATTTCAGTGTTCTGACCGCTCTCGTTTTCTAAATCAAACGGAAGTGCACAATTGTTGCTTACTGGGCTGTGATGCAGAGGTGCTGTCACCTCTTATGCTGTATTCTTGTGGCCGCTATATTCTGCCCGTCGAACACACTGGTTACTGCCCAGCCCATGACTGTTACTATTCTATTGATTTCCTCCATTGATTTGTTTTTGAAAGTTAAATGATTTTGCAGTTATGTATTTTTGATATTAGTTTTCTTGAATAATTGGGAAACACTCGATTTTAGCTGGAAATTCACTTGCCACTCATTTTCACCTTTTATAGAGTAATTCTCATAGCCGATATATTCAGCCCGTAGAACACCATTGGGCTCCTCCTGGCAAGCTGCTGTTCTGTGTTTCTGTTGTCGGCATTGAGATATTTCAGCCGCTTAGCTCCAGGTTTTTCTCCATTTCAAGCTCCCATCATGCAGTGATGCTGGTTTCTATATCAGTCTCCTATCTGTCCTGACGGAAAGTTAGGTGGTCCATCTGTCCTGAGGGAAGGTTAGGTGGCCTATCTGTCCTGACGGAAAGTTAGGTGGCCCATCTGTCCTGACGGAAAGTTAGGTGGCCCATCTGTCCTGACGGAAAGTTAGGTGGCCCATCTGTCCTGACGGAAAGTTAGGTGGTCCATCTGTCCTGACGGAAAGTTAGGTGGTCCATCTGTCCTGATGGAAAGTTAGGTGGCCCATCTGTCCTGACGGAAAGTTAGGTGGCCCAACTGTCCTGACGGAAAGTTAGGTGGCCCATCTGTCCTGACGGAAAGTTAGGTGGTCCATCTGTCCTGACGGAAAGTTAGGTGGCCCATCTGTCCTGACGGAAAGTTAGGTGGTCCATCTGTCCTGATGGAAAGTTAGGTGGTCCATCTGTGATGACGGAAAGTTAGGTGGTCCATCTGTCCTGACGGAAAGTTAGGTGGCCCATCTGTCCTGACGGAAAGTTAGGTGGCCCAACTGTCCTGACAGAAAGTTAGGTGGTCCCATCTGTCCTGACTGGTGGTCCATCTGTCGACGGAAAGTTAGGTGGTCCATCTGTCCTGACGGAAAGTTAGGTGGCCCATCTGTCCTGACGGAAAGTTAGGTGGCCCATCTGTCCTGACGGAAAGTTAGGTGGAAAAGACAGACAGTGTTCAGTAATTACAGTTTATTGTTGTACAAGCAAGGTGTCGTCCAGTCGTTGTCTGATGTTCTCACTTGTATTCAGACTCCCGCACAAACACTGTCACAGCTGGCACACAATTGAATAATAACACTCAGTTACCTTTCGGTCCGTTCGTTTCACACACGCTGAGATATTGCATCTCAGCCAAGATGCCACAAAGATTCTGACATAACAAGTCAGAATCATTCCTCTTCTGCCATTGCCATGAGTTCTCTGTCCTCGTTCGGTTCTTCAGCAATCACAGGTTCATCAGTCAACCGACCCCGACAACCTTCCTCTCTTACGGTCAAACACAAACTGACTCGATCTCTCACCTTGAAACCTTCCCCCCATTTCCACCGGTGGTCTAATTTCAACAGTTCAGCTAAAAACAGAATTTGCGAGTTCTTCCAGCTTGGGTTCTACTCACTTGACTTCGCCTTGACCCTCCTACGTCATATTGGGAAACCTTTGGGACATCCCCTCATTTTTTATGTCTTTTATGTGTGTGTGTGTGTGTGTGTGTGTTGTTTTTTTAAATTAAATTTTATTGTACATAAACTGTTATATTGTATCTGCTGTAGTAATAAGGTGACTGCCATGTTCAACTGCGCCCTTGCTTGTTTTTCCATAAAGCTGACAGCAACACCTGTCAACACCAAAGCCTTGTCTCTCCTGTCGTCTGTCGCTGGAGAAGCCCTGACCAAACACCTGGGCAAAATTTTACCTGCATTGATGTCATCTCTGAGTGAGAGGATCGGCACACCAGAGGAGGATCAGGTTGGTTGTGTGTCTGATTGTTTTATCACTGAATAAGAGGATTGGTACACCGGACGAGGATCGGTGTCAGTTGTGTGTTGTCTGATTGTTTTATCACTGAATGAGTGGATCCCAGTGAAGGCTAGGATTTTTTACAAGTGGATTTCTAGTAATTTTCCCTGGTAAATCCCTCGGCAGTTGGAAATCTAAAAGAGTAGCCTATGGCGCTGCCCATGAAAATTTGGAGTTATAAATCTACCTAAAGTATTTCAGGATTCTTGCCGGTGCAACAGAGTTTGTGCACTGCGCTAAGTTTCTTTAGACTCAGGCTTGAGTTAGAAGTAGAATGGAGCACTTTTGGGTAACTACCCTTGTGCCATGATGTTGATCTGTTGTGTAAACCAAATTGACTAGTTGTTTATGTTTCAATCACTGACTAGGTTGTTCTTGTCTTCCAATAGGAACTAGATTATTGCAAGTCTGTAGTCTTGTCTGTGGAGGATGAACTGGGTGTGCGCACCGTCATGGAAGACTTGCTGTCAGTGATCACACACAACACTGACGCGCCAGTCTGCACAGCAGCGGTCCTCATTCTCAACACTTTCTGTGCCCACACGGAGGCCGATGTCAGCGAGTACCTGCCCCAGCTGTTCCGGGGCCTGATTGGACTGCTGGCCCGCAATGATGAGAAGTTGTTGCTGGCAGCCTGGAACTGTTTGGATGCAATTACCAAGGTTGTCTTTCTCTTCTGTCTCTGATTGTCTTAGAGTGAGAGAGAGAGAGGACAGGGAGTGTCTGGATGCAAATACCAAGGTTGTCTTTCTCTTCTGTCTCTGACTGTCTTAGAGTGAGAGAGACTACAGGGAGTGTCTGGATGCAAATACCAAGGTTGTCTTTCTCTTCCATCTCTGATTGTCTTAGAGTAAGAGAGAGGACAGGGAGTGTCTGGGTGCAAATACCAGGTTGTTTTTCTCTTCTGTCTCTGATTGTCTTAGAGTGAGAGAAAGAGAGAGGACATGGAGAGTCTAGATGCAAAGACCAGGTTGTCTTTCTCTTCTGTCTCAGATTGTCTTAGAGTGAGAGAGAGAGAGGACAGGGAGTGTCTGGATGCAAATACCAAGGTTGTCTTTCTCTTCTGTCTCTGACTGACTTAGAGTGAGAGAGAGGACAGGGAGTGTCTGGATGCAAATACCAAGGTTGTCTTTCTCTTCCATCTCTGATTGTCTTAGAGTAAGAGAGAGGACAGGGAGTGTCTGGGTGCAAATACCAAGTTGTTTTTCTCTTCTGTCTCTGATTGTCCTAGAGTGAGAGAAAGAGAGAGGACATGGAGAGTCTAGATGCAAAGACCAGGTTGTCTTTCTCTTCTGTCTCAGATTGTCTTAGAGTGAGAGAGAGAGAGGACAGGGAGTGTCTGGATGCAAATACCAGGTTGTCTTTCTCTTCTGTCTCTGATTGTCTTAGAATGAGAGAGAGAGAAAGGGCAGGGAGAGTCTGGATGCAAATACCAGGTTGTCTTTCTCTTCTGTCTCTGATTGTCTTAGAGTGAGAGAGACAGGGAGTGTCTGGATGCAAATACCAGGTTGTCTTTTTCTTCTGTTTCTGATTGTCTTAGAATAAGAGAGAGAGAGGACAGGGAGGGTCTGGATGCAAATACCAGGTTGTCTTTCTCTTCTGTCTCTGATTGTCTTAGAGTGAGAGAGAGAGAGAGAGAGAGTGAGAGGGGGGGGGGGGGGACAGGGAGTCTCTGGATGCAAATACCAGGTTGTCTTCTCTTCTGTCTCTGATTGTCTTAGAAAGAGAGTGGACAGGGAGTGTCTAGATGACATTACCAGGTTGTCTGTCTCTGATTGTCTTAGAGTGACAGAAGGGACAGGAA
>CAJHNH020003824.1:530009-578412 GCA_905116865.2 Candidula unifasciata
AGTCCCCAAACGGGGAAATAAAAAGGGCCTAAAGCCAAAAAAAAAATTTGCCAGAAAAATTGCGTTATTTTCTTTTAAGGTCATAAAAACACAGTCCCCCAAGGTTATTTTTTGGGGAGCCAAAGCTGTTTAAAAACCTGTCTAAATTATATTGCCAGAGAAAGATTGAAATTTTTTGGGCCATCTAGTGAAATCCCAGCCAACTGAATTTTCGGGGGGTTTTTAACCCCAAACTTTTGGATGAAAAGGGAAGCCCCCGGAAAATATGGAAAAATAGTGTAGTTGCAACCTGCAAAAAAGAAAACCACCTGAAAATTGAAAACTAATACCAAAAACCCATGAAACGGGCTATAACCTGGTACAGTGTGAGACGACAGAAAAAGTGGGTAGTTTTTTTTATTGACATGCAGAATCTATACAGAAATGAATGCACCACCTTTGAAGTCTAATGCATCTGCCTGAGAGGCCGGACCAGCAGTCGGCATACATAATAATCAGGATCTGGTCAAATGGATGCACATTGCGAACTCAGGTCCTGGAACAAAGCAAAAGTCCAGAAATGGACTACAACTAGGTCTTTGCACCAGAGTTTTGGCCGGTGAACGCAAACAACGACGAGAGAGGCTGACAATATATTGCGGGTCCTTCAGTGAACAGTGGCTCACAGAACTATGCTTGTACTGCCTGCAGGTGGCCGCACGTACTCTGGGTGATCTGGTGAGGAAACTGGGAGATGAGGGTCCTGCTATAGAGATCATCCCCATCCTGGAGAGTGGTCTGGACTCAGAGGATGCTGACCAGAGGCAAGGAGTTTGTATTGGGACTCTCGGAGATCATGGCCTCCACCAGCAAAGGACCATGTGAGTGTTATGTTATTGTCTTCCCTCTCTCAGTCCTCACTCTATTCCACTGCTGTGTTTGTAGAGATGATGTGTGTCCTCTCGCAGCTTCAGTTTTGGAACTTTCTCTAATGCTCGTCCCAGCTCTGTGGTTATGAGTCAGCTCTGTGTTTGTAGAGATGATGTGTGTCCTCTCGCAGCTTCAGTTTTGGAGCTTTCTCTAATGCTCGTCCCAGCTCTGTGGTTATGAGTCAGCTCTGTGTTTGTAGAGATGATGTGTGTCCTCTCGCAGCTTCAGTTTTGGAACTTTCTCTAATGCTCGTCCCAGCTCTGTGGTTATGGACACCACTTACCATCGGCTCACGCAGCATCAGCTCCTCTAGGGTTCAACATTCTTGGTTGGCATCATGCTTCTTAACTTGTCCAAACAAAACTACTATACAGAAATAGATTAGATACAATTCTTCAGGAAAACACAGGCTAATGTCCTTCATAACTTCTGCCAGCTTGAGCCAACCTCGTCCTTTCTCGCTCGTCTTTCCAGCCCCGGGTGTCCCGTCATCTCTTACACGGGTTTTCTGTCCAGCTGTGACCTTGAGCCAACCTCTTGCCTTTTCTCGCTAGTCTCTCCAGCCCCGGGTGTCCCGTCATCTCTTGCACAGGTTTTCTGTCCCGCTGTGACCATGAGCCAACCTCATGCCTTTTCTCGCTCGTCTCTCCAACCCCGGGTGTCCCGTCATCTCTTGCACGGGTTTTCTGTCCCGCTGTGACCATGAGCCAACCTCATGCCTTTTCTCACTCGTCTCTCCAAACCCTGGGTTTGTCCCCGTCATCTCTTGCACGGGTTTTCTGTCCCGCTGTGACCATGAGCCAACCTCATGCCTTTTCTCGCTAGTCTTTCCAGCCCCGGGTGTCCCGTCGTCTCTTACACGGGTTTTCTGTCCAGCTTGTTGTCACCTTGAGCCAGCCTCATGCCTTTTCTCGCTAGTCTCTCCAGCCCCGGGTGTCCCGTCATCTCTTACACGGGTTTTCTGTCCAGCTTGCTGTCACCTTGAGCCAGCCTCATGCCTTTTCTCGCCAGTCTCTCCAGCCCTGGGTGTCCCGTCATCTCTTGCACGGGTTTTCTGTCCAGCTGTGACCTTGAGCCAACCTCATGCCTTTTCTCGTTCGTCTCTCCAGCCCTGGGTGTCCCGTCATCTCTTACATGGGTTTTCTGACCAACTTGCTGTGACCATAGGCCACCATGAACAGTACGGTTCATTACACCCCCCCCCCCCCCCACATTAAAAACAAAATTACACTTTATGGAACATTGACATTTAAACATTTTCTAGTAGGTTGATTTTTGTTTAACAATAATAGTTTTTTTTTTCCTTATTTAAATAATTCTACTTTCATCATTTTTTTGACAATTGTTCTTTTAAAAATATTTTAAAATACATCTATATAACACAAATATCACAGCACGGTCGTCACAGCAGCTGTAACTTTGTTCCACTGCTATGTTTGTAGAGATGATATGTGTTCGACACAGCCCAAGCTGTGTTTCAGTCTTGTTGTAGAGATATTTAATTAATGTTTTATATTTCACTTCTACACTTCTAGAGATATTTAATTAATGTTTTATATACTACTCCTACACTTGTAGATATTCTAGTTAATATTGCATGATCAGTCCTACAATTGTAGAGATATTCAGTTAATGGTGTATGTTCCACTCCTACACTTGTAGAGATATTTAATTAATATTTTATTTACTACTCCTCCACTTGTAGAGATTCTAGTTTATATTGCACCATCAGTCCTACAATTGTAGAGATATTCAGTTAATGGTGTATGTTCCACTCCTACACTTGTAGAGATATTTAATTAATATTTTATATACTACTCCAACACTTGTAGAGATTCTAGTTAATATTGCACGATCTGTCCTACAATTGTAGAGATATTTAATTAATGTTTTATATATACTCCTACACTTGTAGAGATTCTAGTTAATATTGCACGATGAGTCCTACAATTGTAGAGATATTCAGTTAATGTTGTATGTTCCACTCATACACTTGTAGAGATATTTAATTAAGGTTGTATGTTCACAACTCCTACACTTGTAGAGATTCTAGTTAATACTGTATGTATCCGTCTTACACTTGTAGACAAATTTAATTAATATTGTATATTTTATTCCTGCGCTCACTGGGGCTGTACTGAATGTAATTGTCTATGTCCAGGTGTCCGTGTTTGCTGATAGCCTGATCCCAACAGTTCGGCGAGGACTCATTGACCCCCTGTCTGATGTTCGAGCGGCCGCCGCCCACACATTTGACAATCTTCACCACAATATTGGCCAGCGAGCATTGGATGAGATCTTACCCACCTTACTCAAACACCTGGTGAGTCCCCCCACACCACACACCTGTTGTGTTTCTCCCACACCACACACCTGGTGAGTTCCCCCACAACACCTGGTAAGTTTCCCCACACAACTCCTGGAAGTATCCCCACACAACACCTGGAAGTATCCCCACACAACACCCTGGAAGTATCCCCCCCCCCCCCCCACACACACACACACACATACACCACACACCTGGTGAGTTCCCCCACACCAAATGCCTGGTAAATTTTACACACACACACCTGGTGAGTTAATCAACTGGAGTGTTGGTATAAAAAACATCTAACGGGTTAGGTTAATCTTGTGTCACAATGTTTGCTTGGTTTCATATTTACACTGTCGCCCATGGCTGTCCTTGATTACATACTTATACAAATGTCTGTGGTCAAATACACAAATGACTATGTTAACATATTTACACAAATGTATGTGGTCACATACTTAAACAAATGACCATGACTCCATATTTACAAAAATGTCCCCTTTTTATAAATTTACACAAATGTCTGTGGTTATATATTTACACAAATGTCTGTGGTATCTAGCTTAAACAAATGTCTATGTTTACATATTTACACAAATATCTATGGTAGATTATTTATGCAAATGTCCATAGATTAGATATATTTGAGAAGTGTACATCAGAAAAAAATTGAAATATTGAACTGTTCACAGAATGACCCTGAGATGTCTGAACGAGCTCTAGATGGCTTGAAACAAGTTATGGCAGTCAAAAGTCGAGTGGTCTTACCCTACCTCGTCCCTCAGGTTTGTTTATATTATCTGTTGTCTGAATGATTGGATGTTCTCAGTCTTGTTTGTACCTCAGGTTTCTGTTTATAATATCTGTTGTGTGAATGATTGGATGTTCTCAGTCTTGTTTGTACCTCAGGTTTCTGTTTATATTATCTGTTGTGTGAATGATTGGATGTTCTCAGTCTTGTTTGTACCTCAGGTTTCTGTTTATAATATCTGTTGTCTGAATGGTTGGATGTTCTCAGTCTTGTTTGTACCTCAGGTTTATGTTTATAATATCTGTTGTGTGAATGATTGGATGTTCTCAGTCTTGTTTGTACCTCAGGTTTCTGTTTACATGATCTGTTGTGTGATTCTAAGCACTGATGATGTTTCAGTATGATATAGAGACCCAATGTGTGGATTTGTGTGTCACCAGACAAATGTTGATTGATGGCTGTGCTGATCTGGTAACTACAGATGATGTCTGTATCAGTCAGGAACACAGTGGTGCTTTATGTTAGTACCAGTCCAGAAACCCCTGAAGATTTCTTATTTTATTGCCCTAGTAGCTGTGTTATCTTGCACCAGGACCCCTACAGCCCAATGGATAACCATTGATTTGGATTCTTTTATAACACTGCTTTCATTTCAGTGTAGCTTTACACTACTGTAGTGTTGACTGTTCTGTCTGCTTTCTGTCATTCGTCACTCATACACACCCCTGGACGCTGACCCGGCCAAATCCTCAAGCAGTTGACACACTTAGGACTGCAATAACAGATTTTGGCTTTCTGCTTGAACACGGCTTGTTCAAATTGGCCTCTTGGCACTGTACTACTCGAGCGACACTGTTCATTGTTTGCTGTCTGCAGCGATCATGGAGACTGCCGGCTGGAAATTTAACAATAATTTCAGTGTTCTGACCGCTCTCGTTTTCTAAATCAAACGGAAGTGCACAATTGTTGCTTACTGGGCTATGATGTTCAGGTGCTGTCACCTCTTATGCTGTATTCTTGTGGCCGCTATATTCTGCCCATCGAACACACTGGTTACTGCCCAGCCCATGACTGTTACTATTCCATTGATTTCCTCCATTGATTTGTTTTTGAAAGTTAAATGATTTTGTAGTTATGTATTTTTGATATTAGTTTTCTTGAATAATTGGGAAACACTTGATATTAACTGGAAATTCACTTGCAACTCATTTTCACCTTTTATAGAGTAATTCTTATAGCCGATATATTCAGCCCGTAGAACACCCCTGGGTTCTACCTGGCAAGCTGCTGTTCTGTGTTTCTGTTGTCGGCATTGAGATATTTCAGCCGCTTAGCTCCGGGTTTTTCTCCATTTCAAGCTCCCATCATGCAGTGATGCTGGTTTCTATATCAGTCTCCTATCTGTCCTGACGGAAAGTTAGGTGGTCCATCTGTCCTGAGGGAAAGTTAGGTGGTCCATCTGTCCTGAGGGAAAGTTAGGTGGTCCATCTGTCCTGAGGAAAAGTTAGGTGGTCCATCTGTCCTGAGGGAAAGTTAGGTGGTCCATCTGTCCTGAGGGAAAGTTAGGTGGTCCATCTGTCCTGAGGGAAAGTTAGGTGGTCCATCTGTCCTGAGGGAAAGTTAGGTGGTCCATCTGTCCTGACGGAAAGTTAGGTGGTCCATCTGTCCTGACAGAAAGTTAGGTGGCCCATCTGTCCTGACGGAAAGTTAGGTGGCCCATCTGTCCTGACGGAAAGTTAGGTGGTCCATCTGTCCTGACGGAAAGTTAGGTGGTCCATCTGTCCTGACGGAAAGTTAGGTGGTCCATCTGTCCTGACGGAAAGTTAGGTGGTCCATCTGTCCTGACGGAAAGTTAGGTGGTCCATCTGTCCTGACGGAAAGTTAGGTGGTCCATCTGTCCTGACGGAAAGTTATGTGGTCCATCTGTCCTGACGGAAAGTTAGGTGGTCCATCTGTCCTGACGGAAAGTTAGGTGGTCCATCTGTCCTGACGGAAAGTTAGGTGGTCCATCTATCCTGACAGAAAGTTAGGTGGTCCATCTGTCCTGACGGAAAGTTAGGTGGTCCATCTGTCCTGACGGAAAGTTAGGTGGAAAAGACAGACAGATATATTGATAACACCCAAGTGTTCAGTAATTACAGTTTATTGTTGTACAAGCAAGGTGTCGTCCAGTCGTTGTCTGATGTTCTCACTTGTATTCAGACTCCCGCACAAACACTGTCACAGCTGGCACACAGTTGAATAATAACACTGTTACCTTTCGGTCCGTTCGTTTCACACACGCTGAGATATTGCATCTCAGTCAAGATGCCACAAAGATTCTGACACATAACAAGTCAGAATCATTCCTCTTCTGCCATTGCCATGAGTTCTCTGTCCTCGTTCGGTTCTTCAGCAATCACAGGTTCATCAGTCACCCGACCCCGACAACCTTCCTCTCTTACGGTCAAACACAAACTGACTCGATCTCTCACCTTCAAACCTTCCTCCCATTTCCACCGGTGGTCTAATTTCAACAGTTCAGCTAAACACAGAATTTGCGAGTTCTTCCAGCTTGGGTTCTACTCACTTGACTTCGCCTTGACCCTCCTACGTCATATTGGGACACCTTTGGGACATCCCCTCATTTTTTATGTCTTTAATATGTGTGTGTGTGTTTTTTTTTTTTTAAATTAAATTTTATTGTACATAAGCTGTTATATTGTATCTGCTGTAGTAACAAGGTGACTGCCATGTTCAACTGCGCCCTTGCTTGTTTTTCCCTAAAGCTGACAGCAACACCTGTCAACACCAAAGCCTTGTCTCTCCTGTCGTCTGTCGCTGGAGAAGCCCTGACCAAACACCTGGGCAAAATTTTACCTGCATTGATGTCATCTCTGAGTGAGAGGATCGGCACACCAGAGGAAGATCAGGTTGGTTGTGTGTCTGATTGATTGTTTTATCACTGAATGAGAGGATCGGCACACCAGAGGAGGATCAGGTCGGTTGTGAGTTGTCTGATTGTTTTATTACTGAATGAGAGGATTGGCACACTGGAAGATGATCAGGTTTGTTTTATTACTGAATGAGAGGATTGGCACACTGGAAGATGATCAGGTTTGTTTTATTACTGAATGAGAGGATTGGCACACTGGAAGATGATCAGGTTGGTTATGTATTGTCTGATTGTTTTATCACTGAATAGTGTTAGTGCGAGTCTGAATTTAGGGCTTCATGTGATGCAAACAGAACAGCAAGACTGATGGAGAAAAGGATGGACGGAAAGGCACAACGCTATCTGAAGAGGATCAGGTTGGTTATGTATTGTCTCATTGTTGGACCACTGAATGAGAGGATCAGCACACCGGAGGAAGACCAGGTCGGTTGTGTGTCTGATTGTTTCATCAACTGGGACACCACTTGAAATTGTCTCAACAAACAGTCTGCTCTGTAGCCATTTTGTAAATATTGAAAATAAAACTATAAACATATTCACTGGTACACACATTCAAAGGGGTTATATAAGTGTTGGGGGGGAGGGGGGGGGGGGTAGGGGGTTACTGCAGGTCCATAGTTTTGTCTGTGTGTTGCAATCATTGACTGGTTGTCCATGTTACAATCATTGGCTTTTTGTCCATGTTACATTTATTGACAGGTTTCCGTGTTAAATTATAAACTGGTTGTCCATGTTACAGTCATTGGCTTGTTGTCCATGTTACAATCATTGAATGGTTGTCCCTGTTATTGACTAGTTGTCCTTGTATGCCAATAGGAACTAGATTACTGCAAATCAGTCATCTTGTCTCATTGACTAGTTGTCCATTTACAATCTTTGACTAGTTGTCCATGGACAATCATTGACTAGTTGTCAGTATATAGTCATTGACTGGTTTTCTATATTACAATCATGAACTGGGTTGTCCATATTACGGTCATGGACTGGGATGTCCATTTTAGTAATTGACTGGGTTGTCTATGTTACTGTCATTGACTGGGTGGTCTATGTTAGTCATTGACTGGCTGTCCAATCATTGACTAGTTTAAAATAAAACATGCTGTCAGTGATCACACACAAGGGGCGAGTGGTCTCAAGGCAGGGCATCCACCTCGAGTGCTGGAGGTCCTGGGTTCAGGCCCTAGTGAAGGCTGGGATTTTTTATACGTGGATTTCTAGTAGTAAGATTGGATGCCCGTGTGTATTGTTGCGCATGTAAAAAATCCCTTGGCAGTTGGAAATCTAAAAGAGTAGCCTAACGGCGCTGCCCGGGCAAATTTGGAGTTAAAAATCTACAGGATTCTCGACAGTGCAACAGAGTTTGTGCACTGCGCCAAATTTATTTAGACTCAGGCTTGAGTTAGAAGTAGAATGGAGCACTTTTGGGTAACTACCCTTGTGCCATGATGTTGATCTGTTGTGTAAACCAAATTGACTAGTTGTTTATGTTTCAATCACTGACTAGGTTGTTCTTGTCTTCCAATAGGAACTAGATTATTGCAAGTCTGTAGTCTTGTCTGTGGAGGAAGAACTGGGTGTGCGCACCGTCATGGAAGACTTGCTGTCAGTGATCACACACAACACTGACGCACCAGTCTGCACAGCAGCGGTCCTAATTCTCAACACTTTCTGTGCCCACACGGAGGCCGATGTCAGCGAGTACCTGCCCCAGCTGTTTCGGGGCCTGATTGGACTGCTGGCCCGCAGTGATGAGAAGTTGTTGCTGGCAGCCTGGAACTGTTTGGATGCCATTACCAAGGTTCTTTCTCTACTGTCTCTGATTGTCTTAGAAAGAGAGAGAGGACAGGGAGTGTCTGGATGTCTTTATCAAGGTTGTCTTTCTCTTCTGTCTCTGATTGTCTTAGTAAGAGAGATAGAGAGGACAGGGAGTGTCTGGATGCAAATATCAAGGTTGTCTTTCTCTCCTATCTCTGATTGTCTTAAAGTGAGAGAGAGAGAGGACAGGGAGTGTCTGGATGCACATATCAAGGTTGTCTTTCTCTTCTGTCTCTGATTGTCTTAGAGTGAGAGAGAGGACAGGGAGTGTCTGGATGCAAATATCAAGGTTGTCTTTCTCTTCTGTCTCTGATTGTATTAGAGTGAGAGAGAGAGGATAGGGAGTGTCTGGATGCAAATATCAAGGTTGTCTTTCTCTTCTGTCTCTGATTGTCTTAAAGTGAGAGAGAGAGAGAGAGAGAGAGGACAGGGAGTGTCTGGATGCAAATACCAAGGTTGTCTTTCTCTTCTGTCTCTGATTGTCTTAGAGTGAGAGAGAGGACAAGGAGGTCTGGATGCAAATATCAAGGTTGTCTTTCTCTTCTGTCTCTGATTGTCTTAAAGTGAGAGAGAGAGAGAGAGAGGACAAGGAGTGTCTGGATGCAAATATCAAGGTTGTCTTTCTCTTCTGTCTCTGATTGTCTTAAAGTGAGAGAGAGAGAGGACAAGGAGTGTCTGGATGCAAATACCAAGGTTGTCTTTCTCTTCTGTCTCTGATTGTCTTAGAGTGAGAGAGAGGACAGGGAGTGTCTGGATGCAAATATCAAGGTTGTCTTTCTCTTCTGTCTCTGATTGTCTTAGAGTAAGAGAGAGGACAAGGAGTGTCTGGATGCAAATATCAAGGTTGTCTTTCTCTTCTGTCTCTGATTGTCTTAAAGTGAGAGAGAGAGGACAAGGAGTGTCTGGATGCAAATATCAAGGTTGTCTTTCTCTTCTGTCTCTGATTGTCTTAGAGTGAGAGAGAGGACAGGGAGTGTCTGGATGCAAATATCAAGGTTGTCTTTCTCTTCTGTCTCTGATTGTCTTAAAGTGAGAGAGAGAGAGAGAGAGGACAAGGAGTGTCTGGATGCAAATATCAAGGTTGTCTTTCTCTTCTGTCTCTGATTGTCTTAGAGTGAGAGAGAGGACAGGGAGTGTCTGGATGCAAATACCAAGGTTGTCTTTCTCTTCTATCTCTGATTGTCTTAGAGTGAGAGAGAGGACAGGGAGTGTCTGGATGCAAATACCAGGTTGTCTTTCTCTTCTGTCTCTGATTGTCTTAGAGTGAGAGAGAGGACAGGGAGTGTCTGGATGCAAATACCAGGTTGTCTTTCTCTTCTGTCTCTGATTGTCTTAGAGTGAGAGAGAGAGAGAGAGGACAGGGAGTGTCTGGATGTCATTACCAAGGTTGTCTTTCTCTTCTATCTCTGATTGTCTTAGAGTGACAGAGAGAGAGAGAGAGAGAGGACAGGGAATGTCTAGATGCCATTACCAAGGTTGTCTTTCTCTTCAGTCTCTGTTCTTTGGGTGGGAGGTGGTATCAGGTGTGAGAGAGAGAAAGTTGACAGTAGATATATAGTATAGCCAAAGCAAAATTTTCCCTTTATAAATTTGAACAAAGAAGACACAAACAATAGATTGCATAAATTTTTGCCTGGCATATTTCGCTGTATCTTGTCAAGTGCATTTCAAATCCTTCACACATCAAAACGCTAATATTTCTTTATGTCACCGCTATTTGTTACCTCCGCCCTGAACTTTGTCAACAAAAAGACATGGTTCTGACACCACGGCTGCACTGGTGAAACAGGCAGTTGCGTTTGATTGTTGTTTAATTTGTACTTCAATTATAAATGATTAACTTATTTGCTTCATTTATGTAATTGTTACTGTAGTATGTACTTGAGTCATTTTTCTTGTCTTTGAGTGACAGGCAGATCAGGTTAAAACACTTAAAAGGAATCAGATCGGAAAGAAACCTTTTCACTTAGAGGTGACACCAGGAGCAATATGTGGGTTATATTTCTGGCTCAGTAAATGGAGGCAAACGGCTTGAACACTTTGCCACAGAGATTCCCTGATGCTAGTAATGACTGTTTATAACCAAAAATTGATGCTAGTAATGACTGTTTATGACCAAAAATTTGATGCTAGTTATGACTTTTTGTTACAGAAAATTGATGCTAGTAATGACTTTTTGTTACAGAAAATTGATGCTAGTAATGACTTTTTGTTACAGAAAATTGATGCTAGTAATGACTTTTTGTTACAGAAAATTGATGCTAGTAATGACTTTTTGTTACAGAAAATTGATGCTAGTAATGACTTTTTGTTACAAAAAATTTATGCTAGTAATGACTTTTTGTTACAGAAAAATTATGCTTGTTATAACTTTTTGTTACAGAAAATTGATGCTAGTAATGACTTTTTGTTACAGAAAATTGATGCTAGTAATGACTTTTTGTTACAGAAAATTTATGCTAGTAATGACTTTTTGTTACAGAAAAATTATGCTTGTTATGACTTTTTGTTACAGAAAATTGATGCTAGTAATGACTTTTTGTTACAGAAAATTGATGCTAGTTATGACTTTTTGTTACAGAAAATTGATGCTAGTTATGACTTTTTGTTACAGAAAATTGATGCTAGTTATGACTTTTTGTTACAGAAAATTGATGCTAGTTATGACTTTTTGTTACAGAAAATTGATGCTAGTTATGACTTTTTGTTACAGAAAAATTATGCTTGTTATAACTTTTTGTTACAGAAAATTGATGCCAGTAATGACTTTTAGAGATAATTGATGCTAGTAATGTGTGGTTAGTACAGAAAATTGATGATAGTAAAGTTAAAGTCAAGAGGATTTACTCACTGTACCGAGTTTTATCCGATATGGCTCGGTCTCTCTTGAGACTGCCTGCCGGCAGCATTGCACATAGCAGGGACTCCATAGCTCTGGCAACAATCCCCAGGGATCTCCATAAAAATTGCACGCATGAACTGGATGGCGCAGCCGTGAAGTGAACCTACGACCTACAGAGTACAAGATAACAGCGTTACTACTTCGCCAGTGACCCCTGATGCTACTAATGACTGTTTGTTACAAAAAATTGCTAGTAGTGACTATAACAGAATTGATGCTAGTAATGATTGTTTATAACAAAAAATTGATGATAGTAATTATTGTTACAGAAAGATGATACCAGTAATGACTTCTTACAGAAAGATGATACCAGTAATGACTTCTTACAGAAAGATGATACGAGTATTGATTGTTTGTTACAGAAAATTGATGTTGCTAACACTGAGGAGCACATTGTCAGTGTACGGCAGGCTCTCAAGTTCACCTTGCTGGACTTTAAGGGCAAGGAGTTGCCCGGTTTCAGCATTCCCAAGAAGGTAAATATCATCATCATGTTGCATGTCGGTGGTGCTAGTGACATCACAATGTTACATCTTAGTGTTGGTGACATCATAATGTTACATATCAGTGCTGATGACATCATGATACATGTCAGTGCTGATGACATCATGATACATATCAGTGCTCGTGACATCATGATACATATCAGTGCTAGTGACATCATGTGGCATGTGAGTGCTAGTGACATCATGATAGAGTGTGTAGAGTGGGTGCCTTGTGCTGAGTGGGTGCCTTGTGTAGAGTGGGTGCCTTGTGCTGAGTGGGTGCCTTGTGTAGAGTGGGTGCCTTGTGTAGAGTGGGTGCCTTGTGCTGAGTGGGTGCCTTGTGTAGAGTGGGTGCCTTGTGCTGAGTGGGTGCCTTGTGTAGAGTGGGTGCCTTGTGCTGAGTGGGTGCCTTGTGTAGAGTGGGTGCCTTGTGCTGAGTGGGTGCCTTGTGTAGAGTGGGTGCCTTGTGTAGAGTGGGTGCCTTGTACTGAGTGGTTATCCTGCAGTGAAAAATGTTACTCTATATAGTGGCTGCTTTGCGTAGAATTTTTGTTTCAGTCAGTGATTGTTTTGAGTTAAATGGCATCCTGAATATTAAGATTATTCTGTAAGTTTACATATCGGTGTAAGCCACCAATCTGACATATGTTTAAATCTCTGTATCAGGGTAAGCCACCAATCTGACATATGTTTAAATCTCTGTATCAGGGTAAGCCACCAATCTGACATATGTTTAAATCTCTGTATCAGGGTAAGCCACCAATCTGACATATGTTTAAATCTCTGTATCAGGGTAAGCCACCAATCTGAAATATGTTTATGTCTCTGTATGGCACCCATCTGACATATGCTTATATCTCTGTTACCAGGGTATCGCACCAGTCCTACCAATCTTCAGAGAAGGACTTCTCAATGGAACAGCTGAGGTCAAGGAGGCAGCAGCCCTGGGTCTAGGGGAGGTCATAGCCGTCACCGGCTCCGAAGCTCTCAAGGCATCCGTGGTCAACATCACTGGACCCCTCATCCGTATCCTTGGTGACCGGTTTGCCTGGACGCTTAAGGTGGCGGTGCTGGACACATTGTCTATGCTACTGGTCAAGGTGAGAGTCAGCTATGCTGTGTCCACACCAGACTGATGATATTGAGTACTGTGCAAGATTACATTTCAGTTTTGTCAGCTGTAAATGTTGGCAACAGGTTACCTGAGCTCTAGAGTGGACCTGTATTTGTCTGAGTGAGCTTGGTATTTAGTGGTATTTTACTGTTTCAGGGCCTCTCCCTTCTCTCTCCAAGCTCAGAAACCAGCAGGCTGTTGTTGCCAAAGAACCTGTTGTAGTTGTTATTGAAGCTGCTGTTGTTGCCAAAGAACCTGTTGTAGTTGTTATTGAAGCTGCTGTTGTTGCCAAAGAACCTGTTGTAGTTGTTAGTGAAGCTGCTGTTGATGCCAATGAACCTGGTATTGAAGTGGACATTCATGTGCTGTTGATGTCATCCACAGGTGGGGATCATGCTGAAACCATTCCTGCCACAACTACAGACCACATTTGTCAAGGCCATCAATGACCCGCACCGCACTGTCCGGCTCAAGGCTGCCTCGGCATTGGGCAAGCTGATTCTGATTCACCCCAAGGTGGATCCCCTGTTTAATGAGCTCATCACCGGTTTTAAGAACTCGGAGGATGTCAGTGTTAAGTGAGTTTGGATTCAACCCCAGCGCCTGCCTCTCCTATCTGTGGATCTATTTATGTCTGTGCTTACAGGATTTGCACAACTTTTGCAAATTTACTCTTGCAGATCTGTATCCTCGGTTGCAGGTGAAGTTTTAAAAAAACGCTTGTTTTCTCAAGCTGTTAAAATAGAAAGGAAATCTAGTGAAAGTTGCTAAAATGGAACATTTGATTGTGTGTTTGTAACTGTGACTATCAAATGTGTATTTCATGCCAGAAATACAAGTTTACCAATAGCTTCATCTCATACGGTGTCAGGTGGCTGCTCCTAGGAATTTCATCAAAAGACATCTACAATAATGATGACAGACTGTAGTGGTGGTAGTCGTAGTAGAATGGTTGACATTTTCATTAGTCTGTCTTTGTCTGGCTCTCTCGCTTTCTTTCTGTCTTTATCTGGGACTGCCAAATTTTAGGGGGACATGTTGTCAATGACTGCCTAAATGTTATGGGGACATATTGTCTGTGACTGTCTAAATGTTATGGGGACATATTGTCTGTGACTGTCTAAATGTTATGAGGACATATTGTCTGTGACTGTCTAAATGTTATGAGGACATATTGTCTGTGACTGTCTAAATGTTATGAGGACATATTGTCTGTGACTGTCTAAATGTTATGAGGACATATTGTCTGTGACTGTCTAAATGTTATGAGGACATATTGTCTGTGACTGTCCAAATGTTATGGGGACATATTGTCTGTCACTGTCTAAATGTTATGAGGACATATTGTCTGTCACTGTCTAAATGTTATGAGGACATATTGTCTGTGACTGTCTAAATGTTATGAGGACATATTGTCTGTGACTGTCTAAATGTTATGAGGACATATTGTCTGTGACTGTCTAAATGTTATGAGGACATATTGTCTGTGACTGTCTAAATGTTATGAGGACATATTGTCTGTGACTGTCTAAATGTTATGAGGACATATTGTCTGTGACTGTCCAAATGTTATGGGGACATATTGTCTGTCACTGTCTAAATGTTATGAGGACATATTGTCTGTCGCTGTCTAAATGTTATGAGGACATATTGTCTGTGACTGTCTAAATGTTATGAGGACATATTGTCTGTGACTGTCTAAATGTTATGAGGACATATTGTCTGTGACTGTCTAAATGTTATGGGGACATATTGTCTGTGACTGTCTAAATGTTATGGGGACATATTGTCTGTGACTGTCTAAATGTTATGAGGACATATTGTCTACGACTACCTTATCTTATGGAGACTTATTGTCTAGGTCTGCCTACTGTTATGGGAACATGTTGTCTAGGACTGACTACCTTTTTTTTTATGGAGACATGTTGTCTGGGTCTGCCTAATGTTATGGGGACATGTCTAGGACTGACTACCTTATTTTATGGCGACATGTTGTCTAGATCTGCCTAATGTTATGGGGACATGTTGTCTAGATCTGCCTAATGTTATGGGGACATGTCTAGGACTGACTACCTTATTTTATGGCGACATGTTGTCTAGATCTGCCTAATGTTATGGGGACATGTTGTCTAGATCTGCCTAATGTTATGGCGACATGTTGTCTAGATCTGCCTAATGTTATGGGGACATGTTGTCTAGATCTGCCTAATGTTATGGGGACATGTTGTCTGGGTCTGCCTAATGTTATGGGGACATGTTGTCTGGGTCTGCCTAATGTTATGGGGACATATTAAAAAGTAAGTCACTAAAATGCTTTATATTGCAGGGACACATTTGTGCAGGCAATCAGAGCTTGCCTTGAAGGGGCAGGTTCCAAGATGGCAGATTCTGGACGCAGGCAGCTGACCCAAACTTTGGTGGGAATGCTGGCATCTCCTGAAGACAGCACTCGGATGACAGCAGCAGGCTGTCTGGGCACTCTGTGTGCCTCACTTCCCGATGCTGAGCTGTCTGATCTGATGATCCAGCATTTATTGGGTGAGTTTTGGCCAGTGTCTTTGTCGTGGCCATTGTCTCCGTCATGGTCTGAGACATTTCCAGTGTCTGGGTCGTAGTCAGTGTCTGGGTCATGTTCAGTGTCTGGGTCGTGATCATTGTCTGGGTCCTGGTCAGTGTATGTGTCATGGTTGGTGTCTGAGACATGTCTAGTGTATGAGTCATGTCTCATGTATCGGTCATGTTTGGAGTCTGTGTGTCTGTAAAATGAACATCTCAGCAACAGTCGTGTTTAGCAGCATTAGAATTTCAATACAGAATATATTTCTTTTCATTCTCCTCCTCTTCATCTTCTTTCCTCATCCTTTTGCCTCTCCTTCCTTGTCTTAATTATCTCTTTCCTCATCCTCCTTCTCTTTCCCTGTAAGATAATAAGTATTAAAGTCTGTGTGAGAAGAAAACTGGAGTTATTGCGTTGTCATTTACAAGTTCTGCTGACCAACAGACATGACAGCAGGCATTGTTAGGAAGCTATCATTGATATGTTTGTGATCGACAGACACTGACCCCAGCCTGGACTGGACGGTCAGACATGGCCGCAGCATGGCCCTCAGCGTGTCCTTGAAAGATGCTCCAGACAGAGTGTGGACACCAGCTCTAGAGAAAAGTGTGGAGTCCACCATCACTAAACTGATTCTTGCAGACAGGGTAGGTCACTGTCTGTTCTTGCTCTCATTATTGCTTGGTATTGTTGGTTGTGTGGTTTCATCTGGTCGTATAATAGTATGTTGGTTGTGGGGTTTCATCTGGTCGTATAATAGTATGTTGGTTGTGTGGTTTCATCTGGTCGTATAATAATATGTTGGTTGTGGGGTTTCATCTGTTCGTATAATAATATGTTGGTTGTGGGGTTTCATCTGGTCGTATAATAATATGTTGGTTGTGGGGTTTCATCTGGTCGTATAATAGTATGTTGGTTGTGGGGTTTCATCTGGTCGTATAATAGTATGTTGGTTGTGGGGTTTCATTTGGTCGTATAATATGTTGGTTGTGGGGTTTCATCTGGTCGTATAATAGTATGTTGGTTGTGGGGTTTCATCTGGTCGTATAATAGTATGTTGGTTGTGGGGTTTCATCTGGTCGTATAATAGTATGTTGGTTGTGGGGTTTCATCTGTTCGTATAATAATATGTTGGTTGTGTGGTTTCATCTGGTCGTATAATAGTATGTTGGCTGTGGGGTTTCATCTGTTCGTATAATAATATGTTGGTTGTGGGGTTTCATCTGGTCGTATAATAATATGTTGGTTGTGTGGTTTCATCTGGTCGTATAATAGAATGTTGGTTGTGTGGTTTCATCCGGTCGTATAATAGTATGTTGGTTGTGGGGTTTCATCTGTTCGTATAATAATATGTTGGTTGTGGGGTTTCATCTGGTCGTATAATAGTATGTTGGTTGTGTGGTTTCATCTGGTCGTATAATAATATGTTGGTTGTGGGGTTTCATCTGGTCGTATAATATGTTGGTTGTGGGGTTTTATCTGGTCGTATAATAATATTTTATCTGCTGGTATAATATGTTGGTTGTGGGGTTTCATCTGGTCGTATAATATGTTGGTTGTGGGGTTTTATCTGGTCGTATAATAATATGTTGGTTGTGGGGTTTCATCTGGTCGTATAATATGTTGGTTGTGGGGTTTCATCTGGTCGTATAATAGTATGTTGGTTGTGTGGTTTCATCTGGTCGTATAATAGTATGTTGGTTGTGGGGTTTATGTTGGTTGTGGGGTTTCATCTGGTCGTATAATAGTATGTTGGTTGTGGGGTTTCATCTGTTCGTATAATAATATGTTGGTTGTGGGGTTTCATCTGGTCGTATAATAATATGTTGGTTGTGTGGTTTCATCTGGTCGTTTAATAGTATGTTGGTTGTGGGGTTTCATCTGGTCGTTTAATAGTATGTTGGTTGTGTGGTTTCATCTGGTCGTTTAATAGTATGTTGGTTGTGGGGTTTTATCTGTTCGTATAATAATATGTTGGTTGTGGGGTTTTATCTGGTCGTATAATATGTTGGTTGTGGGGTTTCATTTGGTCGTATAATATGTTGGTTGTGGGGTTTCATCTGGTCATTTAATAGTATGTTGGTTGTGGGGTTTTATCTGGTCGTTTAATAGTATGTTGGTTGTGGGGTTTCATCTGGTCGTTTAACAGTATGTTGGTTGTGGGGTTTTATCTGGTCGTTTAATAGTATGTTGGTTGTGGGGTTTCATCTGGTCGTTTAATAGTATGTTGGTTGTGTGGTTTCATCTGGTCGTTTAATAGTATGTTGGTTGTGGGGTTTCATCTGGTCGTATAATAATATGTTGGTTGTGTGGTTTCATCTGCTGGTATAATTTGTTGGTTGTGTGGTTTAATTTTTTGGTGTAGTATGTTGTTTGTGTGGTTTCATCTGCTGGTATAATATGTTGGTTGTGAAGTTTCATCTGTTGGTGTTTTACTGTAAAAAGTCTCAGATGCAGTCTGGTCTGGCTGCATTCTCACTAGATGGCTGAACCATTTCATTCTTTGGCTGTCAGTATTATCCAGACATGGTCTTATTCCAGCTTTCTCTCTAATGCTGGTGTTTGTAACCCTGTCTTGTCTAATATTGTTAGTGATTTTGCGGAGACAGCTCATTTCACATGGAGTTATTTTCTGTTCTGGTGCCTTTTTCATTATTGACTTGGTCTTTGTTGTATGCTGCACTCACGCTAGTGTAAAAGTATGTCAGAAAAGTAAAAGTAAAGTCTCTTTTCCACACCTTTAGGCATATAGGGCTAGACCTATAATTTTATAGACCAATCGGCACAAGATGAGTGATGTGGTCACCATCATGCCGGCCGCCTTTACTTCCCAGTACTGCACCTGGTAACCACTCAAGGCTGGGTCAACCTGGGAGTCAAGGTAATTTCTTACAAAAGTACGGCTCCACCAGGGAGTGAACCCATGACCTTCCGATCCGCACGCGAGTGTGGAGCCACTACTCCACGGCGACTCCCAAAAGTATGTCAGAGATCAGAGTGTATGTGAGCGCACATTACCATTCATGATAAGATTGGCCATGGTTAGTGTAAATACTAGGGTCACATGAGATTTGTGGGGGGGGGGGGGAAATTCTGCTGTGTGAATCTTGGGAGAACAGCTGCCACTATAAATGTGGCATGGAAAGATTACATGAATATGGCTGTTGTGGAAAATGAGTTTTAGTTATATGTTATTACATTAGCTCTCCCTCAGCAGATCAGGTTGGACTTATGAGAGTTCTTCTAGTCCGTTAGAGCCAGTGGACGTATGTTAGTTGTTTGAGTTGAAATATATGTAGTATTTGGTGTATTAGTCAGTCAGATCTATACATCATACTTGGCCACAGGTGGATTTTTATTCCTTCTGTTTCTCCACAAAATATGTGTTCCGTATTGTGTCCAGCTGTAGTGCTGGTACCTGTTAAGTGGCTCCATGAGAGGCATGAAAGTGCTGGAGGAAACTGAGATACTTAGGACTATAGGCTGCAGGAGTGAGTACATAACTGTATTCATCTTTGTTCATTGACTTCCATCGGTTTAAGGCCAGCTGCCAGTTGGAATTAGTGCCATCTTTTGAGACTGTCAGTGTGTGTATTTGGAAAAATTAGTTTGCTTTTCTGCAATGACTCAGTAGACTGCCTGTCGGGTTGGACACTGTTATCGTATATTTGATGTGTGGATCGGACAATAATGGCACAGCAAAATGCTGTGAAAACCTGTCCGCATATCCCCTACCCATTATTATCCTATATATGTGAGACATACACAGCCCTACATGTCCTATTAAGGAGACCTCACCTGTCCTCCACACCCTCTTGTATCCCTCCCTGTCCCCACCAGGTGACCTGTACCATGTGTATATATGATGCCCACTTCCATTCAAGCACCTAACAGTGTGCTGTCTCTCTGATTGCTGTCTTTCCTTGTTCTGTGAGTGCTGTTATTCCTTGTTCTCTTTAGATCTGTTATTCGCTGCTCTCTGATTGCCTATTTGTCCTGTGATTTCAGATCCCAATCTGCCTGAGTGGGCTGAGAGCCGCTGGCCACCTGCTGAAGTACTTGCTGAACAAGGACACAAGCTTGAAGGTTGTCACAGAACTGGAGGCTCTGTTCATGAAGGTAAATTATTACTGAGTCATGGTCTCTCTTACTCTGTCAGGTAGATTATTGCTGAGACATGGTCTCTAACTCTCTGTCAGGTAAATTATTGCTAAGACATGGTCTCTAACTCTCTGTCAGGTAGATTATTGCTGAGACATGGTCTCTAACTCTTTGTCAGGTAAATTATTGCTAAGACATGGTCTCTAACTCTCTGTCAGGTAGATTATTGCTGAGACATGGTCTATAACTCTCTGTCGGGTAGATTATTGCTGAGACATGGTCTATAACTCTCTGTCGGGTAGATTATTGCTGAGACATGGTCTATAACTTTCTGTCAGGTAGATTATTGCTGAGACATGGTCTCTCTCTGTCGGGTAGATTATTGCTGAGACATGGTCTCTCTCTCTCTCTCTGTCGGGTAGATTATTGCTGAGACATGGTCTCTCTCTCTCTCTCTGTCGGGTAGATTATTGCTGAGACATGGTCTATAACTTTCTGTCAGGTAGATTATTGCTGAGACATGGTCTCTCTCTCTCTCTCTGTCGGGTAGATTATTGCTGAGACATGGTCTATAACTTTCTGTCAGGTAGATTATTGCTGAGACATGGTCTCTCTCTCTCTCTCTGTCAAGTGGATTATTACATCTATTTACTGTTACATAATGTGCACATGTTACATCTGTGTACTGTCATCCCATGTGTACATGTTACATCTGTGTACTGTCATCTCATGTGTACATGTTACATCTGTGTACTGTCATCCCATGTGTACATGTTACATCTGTGTACTGTCATCTCATGTGCACATGTTACATCTGTGTACTGTCATCTCAAGTGTACATGTTACATCTGTGTACTGTCATCCCATGTGTACATGTTACATCTGTGTACTGTCATCCCATGTGTACATGTTACATCTGTGTACTGTCATCTCATGTGTACATGTTACATCTGTGTACTGTCATCCCATGTGTACATGTTACATCTGTGTACTGTCATCTCATGTGCACATGTTACATCTGTGTACTGTCATCCCATGTGTACATGTTACATCTGTGTACTGTCATCCCATGTGTACATGTTACATCTGTGTACTGTCATCTCATGTGTACATGTTACATCTGTGTACTGTCATCTCATGTGCACATGTTACATCTGTGTACTGTCATCCCATGTGTACATGTTACATCTGTGTACTGTCATCTCATGTGCACATGTTACATCTGTGTACTGTCATCTCATGTGCACATGTTACATCTGTGTACTGTCATCCCATGTGTACATGTTACATCTGTGTACTGTCATCTCATGTGTACATGTTACATCTGTGTACTGTCATCTCATGTGCACATGTTACATCTGTGTACTGTCATCTCATGTGTACATGTTACATCTGTGTACTGTCATCTCATGTGTACATGTTACATCTGTGTACTGTCATCTCATGTGCACATGTTACATCTGTGTACTGTCATCTCATGTGCACATGTTACATCTGTGTACTGTCATCCCATGTGTACATGTTACATCTGTGTACTGTCATCTCATGTGTACATGTTACATCTGTGTACTGTCATCCCATGTGTACATGTTACATCTGTGTACTGTCATCTCATGTGTACATGTTACATCTGTGTACTGTCATCTCATGTGTACATGTTACATCTGTGTACTGTCACATCATGTGTACCTGTCTTCCCCCAGAGCATGAAGTCAGACTCCAACGATGTGAAGATCTTGGTGGCTCAGATCATCAGCTACCTGTGTGAGGGTCGGGCAGGCCGCTTGCCCGGGGACAGCCAGCTGGTGCCGGTGCTGGTCATGGGCACCAAGGAGAAGAACTCGATGGTCAGGTCCTGCTGCGAGACTTCACTGGTGTCCTTGCTGAAACTGAGGACTGGTGAAGACATTTATCAGGTACTGGCTTCTTGTTGGTTGTGGATTCTGTCACTTTGTCTTCTGTGTTTTCTTCCTTCTCCTCCTCACCTTCCTCTTCCAGTGTTGTGTTGTATTTACTGTTTGGTGTTGCTGTTGTTGCCTTCTTGTGTTTGTGTCGTCTGATTTTTCTGTTCTCTCCCCCCTCCAGATTTTTGTATTGTGTGAATTATCTCATGTACCTCTCGTGTATTCAGCACTTTCCCCATCCCTCTCTCTGTCTGTCTCTCTTTTTATGCCCCTCCCCTCTCCCTGTCTCTCTCTCTCTGCCCCTCCCCCTCTCCCTGTCTCTCTCTCTCTGCCCCTCCCCCTGTCTCTCTTTCTCTGCCCCTCCCCCTCTCCCTGTCTCTCTCTCTCTGCCCCTCCCCCTCTCTCTCTCTCTGTCTTTCTCTCTCTCTCTCTCTCTCTCTCTCTCTCTCTCTCTCTCTCTCTCTGTCTTTGTCTCTCTCTTGTCTCTCACTTCTCTCTCTCTCTCTCTCTCTCTCTCTCTCTCTGTCTTTCTCTCTCTGTGTCTTTGTCTGTCTCTCTCTCTCTCTCTTGTCTCTCACTTCTCTCTCTCTCTCTCAAAATCTCTCTTACACACATTTGTGTATTTTGTCACTGTTATCATGTCACTGTTCTGTATTCTAAACCTCCCACAGTCTCTTCTGTGTCTGAATACTAGAATGCTAATAATATCTACTGTTTATTGCTGGCTTGTCTCCCTTGTGTCCACTCAACATTATTGCTGGTCTGTCTCCCTCGTGTCTTCTCAACATTATTGCTAGTCTGGCTCCCTCGTATCTTCTCAACTTTATTGCTGGTTTGTCTCCCCCGTATCTTCTCAACATTATTGCTGGTCTGGCTTCTTCGTATCTTCTCAACATTATTGCTGGTTTATCTCCCTTGTGTCCGCTCAACATTATTGCTGGTTTGTCTCTCGTATCTTCTCAACATTATTGCTGGTTTGTCTCCCTTGTCATCTCAACATTATTGCTGGTTTGTCTCCCTCATGTCTTCTCAACATTATTCCTGGTTTGTCTCCCTCATGTCTTCTCAACATTATTCCTGGTTTGTCTCCCTCATATCTTCTCAACATTATTGCTGGTTTGTCTCCCTCATGTCATCTCAACATTATTGCTGGTTTGCTTCCCTCGTGTCTTCTCAACATTATTGCTGGTTTTCCATCCCCAGGAGATTCTGGCCTCCCTGGACGTGGGCATGCAGGACTCCCTCAAGGAGGTGCTCTCTCGTTCCCTGAAGAAGATGGCGACCCAGCCAGAGTCTCCGATTGAAGAGATTGACGACACTATTTTAAGATGATGATCATGGCCTGATGTTGTTGATTTTTTCAGTGGTCGTTTGTTGGTTGTTTTTGTCATGCTGTCCATGTGAGTGTCTGGTTGTTTGGTCATGTTCTCCATGTGTGTGTGTGACTGGTTGTTTAATCATGTTCTCCTTATGTGTGTCTGGTTGTTTTAGTCATGTTCTTGTTATGTGTATGGTTGTTTTAGTCATGTTCTCTGTATGTGTATGGTTGTTTTAGTTATGTTTTTTGTGGGTGTGTTGTTTTAGCCATGTTCTCCATGTGTGTGTGTGTATGTGCATGCCTGGGAGGGGAGGGGGGTGTGAGTTCTCTAATTCTCTTCTCTTTTTTGTTGACTAGCCCAGTCAGTGAGGGCTCGTGGGGAGGAAGATGTTGGCTGGGAGAAAGTCTCCCTCCGGTGTTTGAGTATTAGATGTCATTGGACTGTCACAGTCTGTGCCAGGTTGCTCACTGACATCAGTCAGATGTCAGATTGAACTGGACCCAAGTTTTATGTGTCAGCCCAGTGGTTTTGCCAGGCAGAGTGAAGGCCCACACGTAATCAATAATTTATGATGACCTGTATCCCCAATGTGTTTCCACATAGTGGCTTGCATTTTTGTAATGAGGTGCCTGGTTGCTTGACTCAGGTGCTGTTAAGTGTCTGACACATTTGAATGGAATCTTGTATATCTGTCATAATAAGTGTGTTTCCTAGGTTTTTGTGTCACAAGTAGCAAATCTGCATGGGTTAAGGAAGTGGTGTTTCCCACATTTCTATGTCCCACATTTGTATGTTATCAATAGAAAGTTTACACAACCCGCAGGTAAATTATTGTCAGGACATGTTCCAGTTTCACATCTTACTGACATGATATTAGCAGGAGATGTGTCATCTGTTTGTTTGCTTCTGGGTTCAAGTGTTGGAGACAATAAAGTGTATATATTTCTATTTAAAACTTGTTTTGTTTACCTAAGAGTTATCTGATTAAATCGGCACACACGCACGCACGCATGATAACATCTGCTGGCAGAGAGAGCATCAGACTCAGGGCATGTGTCCCTTTACACACACACACACCTACCTATGTGTGGCTAACACACTTATGTGTGTGGCTAAAACACCTGTGTGTGGCTAAAACACCTGACCAAGGCCTGTCCTAGCTTTCATTCTTGCCTAGTTGTCAGAATATGATCTCCTCCTTCCTTCGAAGACAGATTGCATCTACCTGTCAGAAACAAACAGGCTATATATATATAATCATCATCATCATGCAGCCGGTCCTTTGCAGAATGTCGCTCTCATCACAGTCTGCCTGAAAGAAACTGTCTCCTGCCAGCTCTCCCCTCTCATGTACTTTCATTCTGAAGGAGTCACTTATATCCTGTGACCATTTCTGTGTTGGTTGGCCCCTGCCCCTCCTTTCTGGTACCTTCATTGTAAGACACTCTTGAGTTTACTCTCCGTGGGGGGGGGGGAGGGGGCTGCATACTAGTGGCCCTCTGCTATAATTTTTTCCAATCCGTTGCGGCGCTTGATATGACCAAAATATTTCAGCTTCGGAGACAGGATGCTGTTTATTAGCCAATCTTCTTTGATGTTCAGATCTATCAAGATCTAAAAATAAAAGCCAGATCTGTAAAATAGATGTACATGCAAAGCTTACGTTCTGGAACAATAAGTGGACAAATAACAAGAAATTTCCGCAAGAGTTTACAGCCGGTGAATGCTAAGAAGATGAAATTTAAGCTTGGCCGACTTTATCCTGGTAGATACAAGAACTGCCCATCTTTAGGCGGATTATCTCCACACAGCTCAACAGTAAAATACCACACAAGGTGAGGCGCTTTACTTTCAACGTCATACAGTGGATTTACAGAGATGATGATGGTATGATAACAAATACTTGAGAGCCAGTCCTTACAAACCCGAGTGGATCAGTTACAGTTACGATGGTTTGGACATGTATACAGAATGGGAGAAAATCGGCCACCATGAAAGGCTAAGAACCATGGAACCAGACCTCCAAGGTGCGCTGAGAAAAATCCGTCAGTCCCTAACTGACAGAGGAGAGGAATGGAACAAAGCCAGAAAGAAAACTGCTAATAGAGACGTCTGGCGATCTCTCTGGCAAACCTCTACACCCCAAGCTAGAAGAGGAGTGACTAAGTAAGTAAGTAAGATAACAAATGCACAGCACTCTACCCAGGTTAATAAGTCCCTGAATGTCCTTCCATGTGGGGACTACTGGACACAGGAAATATTAATAATACGCTTCTTCTACAGCCAATGTTCAGCTAGAGCTTCCTCACAGATTCACCAGTCATGATAACACAGTAACCGTCATAAGACAGTAACCGTTGTGACAAGACAGTAACCATCCTCTGGTATTTCTAGCCAAGAAACTTCTTCTTCAGGTAAACTGGCTATAAAATCTGGCAGAAAGTTTTGCTTGTTCATTAATTTGTGTACTTTGGTCTTATTTCACAGCTTGATTTTTACATTCACATCCATGTTACAGATATGGCTTTTATGAATGCAGACTGTTGGTTTCTTGCCTCTAAGTCAGATGCACTCTGAAGGAAACACACCTAGTCGAATTTTATGGCATGCTTTTTAGGGAATCGCAGTGGGTTTATTCCCTCCCCCCCCCCCCCCCCCCTCCCCCCACCCCGTCACAGTGGGACTTTGGAACCGACAAAAGGAGCAAAGAAACTGTCACCTGAGGAACGTAGTTTTGTGGAGAACCCTGACTCCTGTTTGCTACCTGGTCACAACAATTCTAGGCAATCACACCGCTACCTGACAACAGGGGTCCCTGCAACAATCTCCGCGGACCACGTAGACATTTGTCTCCAGTTCAACCAGTGATATATTATATATATATACAACACATACCTAGAGAGCTAACCTTACAGCACACAATGTTAATAATTTCACCACCAAACGTCGGGGATCAACAGATACGAGGATCACTGCTAGACTCACAACGTTGGACTTTCTCTTATCTACTCAGTCAGTTGAGGTGCCATCTCCACAACGCAAGTTGGCTGCAATGGATCTCCAACACACCCTTCTCTTGTCCTGGTTGTACACACTCTGCGACTGCTATTTGTCCGTCTCTTGATGTTGTCCTTCCACTTGTAACGTTGCCCATCTCTTGCTCCAACCTTTCCCCCCAGTATGGTTTTTAAAAACATGTTATGCTTTTAAAGTGGTCGAAATATTTCAGTTGTCTTTTTTTTTTTTTTTAAATAATTATTTCACTGATTTTCTTTTCGTTTGTATTCTTCCCAGACCCTCTGCATTGGACTAATTCTGTTTCCATGAAATATGACTTATTCTTCTGTATACCCAATTTTCATAGACAATTTCGATTTTCTAGTTGCTTGTTCATTGACCGTGTTTCTGCACCACATAGCAGGATGGAAAGACAGAAGTAATAGTGGTTTCCAAGAAAACAATAGCGCCTAAATGTGTAATAAAAGTCAAAGGTGTTATTTTGTGACAAGTACAGAAATGTATCTAGGCACATAAATAACATCCGAATGAAGATGTATGACAGAGATACAGAATAGAATAGGACAGGCCAAAAGTGCATTTTATAAAATGAACATTTTATGCAATAAATCCATGTCGTTGGAGTTTAGGTAGGTAAAAAATTCTCTCATGCTATATAGAGCCGGTTTTCACATACGGCTGTAAATCCTGGACAATTAATAAACAAGCCGTACAATATCTTGAGGCCTCGGAGATATAGTTTTACAGAACAATCCTTATAATTCCTTGGACAGCTAAGAAGAGGAAGCCAGATGTTTTGAAAGAGGTGAATGCTTGAAGACAGCATATCACAAACAACAGAAAAAGGCAACCATCATATTTTGGTCATGTTATGAGACGAGAGAAAATGGAAGATGTTGTGACCATAGGAAAGATCCGTGGAACGAGAGACTGGGGAAGACAGCGTGAGAAGATTCTTGCCAGTATTTTGTCATGGCACGGAAGGGTGTCACCGCACGAACTGATACACGCAGTAAAAGAAGTTAAAAAAAAGTAAAGAGCCCTTAGGAGAATGGGGCAGACCAATACAGACCAATCGGCACTCGGTGGGTAATGCGGCCGTTCTTACTTCCCCAGGACAGCCATCTTCCACATTTGAGGCTGGGTCGACTTGCGACGTCCCATACCACGCTAAAAATCCACGCAGCCCGCAGTGGGTTTCGATCGCGGTACGTTGGATTGCGAGTCGGACTCGCAACGCCTTAGCACGGACGCCGCTAATACACGCAGATAACATTTGACGATTCTCATTTTTAGTGTGTTGTTTATCTCTATAGCTGTCAGTGATTTGCACATTTAAGACATATTTAGCCATTCCTGTTCTCTTTTTGATTTCTTTTTCGCTCCTTCCATCATTTGTTACTACGTTGTCCCAGATAGGAGAAACTTGTTATAATAGCTCTCCGTTTACTGTGATGTTCACTTCTGTCCGCTCTTTTCCATTGTTAATTACCATAGTAATTACTCTGCACGCCACCTGTTGACGTGATCAAACAGTTCTTCTAACTCTTGCTCGCTTTTTGCTAGTAGCACTTAGTTATCTGCATATCTCAGATTGTTTATTATTCTTCCATTAATATTCAGTCCAGACAATTCCTCAGCCTATTTAAAAATCTTCTCCTCTTTCCTTCGTTCGCTTGAAATAGATCTAGGTCTGCAATGTTGTCTCTAGTATGAACTTCACTGTCTTTTGTAATTCACTCAGCGACCCGTACAGTTTGACTTGCACCGATGTTTCTCTTGGCCAAAAGTTTTGTCTTGATATGTTGTTTTTGGGACAGTCTTGGAGGACATGATCTGTTGTCTCAGGTGCCAGTCCAAATGTGCACATAGTTGATTCGAAGATTTTAAATTGTGTGTACGTGTGGCAGCGAAGTCGATTGTGTCCTGTTCTAAGGCGTAGAATAATGACTTGCTCTGGTCTGTCCATTAAATGGTAATCATCTTGTGCCAGTTTTGGTGGCTTTCTGACTGATTTGATTATTCTATTCTTCTGTTGATAAGAGACTGGTACGTCAGGTTGTTCTTCAATTGCACCTTCCTTAGCTAGTTTATCAGCTCTTTCATTTCCAGGAACTCCACAGTGGGATGGTATCCATTGTTTAAAAATGTTTTCTGTATGTAAGTTGAAAAGGCTTAGCGATAACACACATCCCTGACATACTTCTCTTTTTATCTCTGCCTGTGGTGAAGAGATGCTTGTTTTGTCTAACTGTTGCTATTTGTTCCCAGTATACGTTAATAAAAATTCTGATATCCTTTCCATCTAATCCTATATTTTGGAGGCGTGTAGTAAGTTTTTCATGTTGCACCTGGTCAAAGGCCTTCTTGTAATCTATGAAACATGCATAGATACTTTTCTGGACTTCTATATATATTTTTCATTCAGCATCTTTAGAAAATAATAGCTTTCTGTTGTCGCTATTTTTCCGAAATCCAAACTCAGTACAAATGTAAAACTTGGGAGCTGAGATCTTTGCGGCGGCTCCAGTCTGGAAGGACTGACTGACTTTCTACCCCACCAGGACATCACACAAGCGATAAACACCCTGATGACACAATTTGCCACCATGTGGATGAGGATCACCGTGGAAAGGTCCCAGAAACTGCATTTAGCCATTAGGCCATATTTATATTTATTTGCGGTCCCTGACAAGAGTCAGGGTGGGGCTTCAAATAACGAAAGATTTCATCCTAAAAAGGACGGTAGATGAATACTTTTAGTGTGGAAGGAAGAAAGGAAGGGCAGACGGACTAGGGAGAGGAGACATGAAATTTGGCTCAATGAACAAAACCAGTCGGACATTCACAATACAGACGACTTAGAATGCGGGGAAGACAGAAGCAGTAAGGCAACGTGTCCACCACAGGGGAAGGTCACTCTCAGTTCAGTAGTGAAAAAATGCCGATATTTCGGCCCATCCCCGATTTTGATCTCAGGTGTGTAACCTGGTAATCAGGTGTGTAAACAAAAGTGTGCCGCAATTAATCCGGTTACCGCCCTCACCTGAGATCAAAATCGGGGATGGGTCGAAATATCGGCATATTTTCACTGCTGGACTGAGAGTGACTTCCCCTGGTGGAGAATCGTTCTGGCGATCCTAGTGTGCGTGTGTACTGAGCTTTCACCCGTGTGGGTTCTGGGGCCCCATTGTGGGGGAAAACAAGAACAGACCCACTGCCTCCCCAAAAGCATGTCGTAGGAGTCGACTAATTGGGGAGCTTCCTTTGAAGTCGGAGTGCATCTGCCGGAGAGGCAAGGAACCGACAGTCTATATTCAAGAGAATGCGATCTGTAAAACTGATGCACACAAAACTCAGGTTCTGGAGCAGGACTGCAGTTCAATAATGGACGAGCAACCAGAACTTTCCGCCAGAGTGTACAGCTGGTGACCACGCAAAGAAGAAGAAGACTGAGCTTTCATTCCTAGTTGAACCCGACCGAAAGGTATACCAGAATATGTTATAGAACGCACACGCCTTTGACAGATGACGTCAAGATGACGTCTGCACTAACGGTGTCAAATGAAAGATGGGAAAACAGTATGCTGCCCCCCCCATCTCCCCTCCCCCCATCTCCCCTTCCCCCCATCTCCCCTTCCCCCCCCCCCACCCCATCTCCCCAAGCAAAGTAAACTCACGAGAGTCTTACATTGAAAATTCATCATTCTTAGCATATCCTCGAGTTCAAGGCTTTAGCTCAGTCGTGGTGAAAGTGAGTGTGTTGTTCATCAAGATGATGATGACCACTCTTTTTTCATTAAGTATGAGTACAAAGATGACTGGTTGTCCATCAAGATGATGATGACCACTCTTTTTTCATCAAGTATGAGTACAAAGATGACTGGTTGTCCATCAAGATGATGATGACCACTCTTTTTTCATCAAGTATGAGTACAAAGATGACTGGTTGTCCATCAAGATGATGATGACCACTCTTTTTTCATTAAGTATGAGTACAAAGATGACTGGTTGTCCATCAAGATGATGATGACCACTCTTTTTTCATCAAGTATGAGTACAAAGATGACTGGTTGTCCATCAAGATGATGATGACCACTCTTTTTTCATCAAGTATGAGTACAAAGATGACTGGTTGTCCATCAAGATGACGATGACCACTCTTTTTTCATCAAGTATGAGTACAAAGATGACTGGTTGTCCATCAAGATGATGATGACCACTCTTTTTTCATCAAGTATGAGTACAAAGATGACTGGTTGTCCATCAAGATTATGATGACCACTCTTTTTCATCAAGTATGAGTACGAAGATGACTGATGAGGCCGATGCAGGCTCGAAAAGTTCTTGGACAGTGAGGACAGGGAATGAGCGTTGTGCCAGGGAGGGGATCTCCTGGAGTCGCCTTTCTGTCCATCCTTTTCTTAATCCTTCCAAAAGACTCACACAAACATAAACGGAAAAAAAACTTGAAGGCAGGCAGATATATCGAGTAAGTTCTGACTCTGCATGAAAGCAACACAGTTGACAATATCACACAAGACATGATCACACAAGAAATGATTACACAAGAAATGATTACACAAGAAATGATCACACAAGAAATTATCACACAACCAATGATCAATCAAATGCAAGGAAATATCCCTCAACTAGTTTAATGTGCCTTTATTCAAGCAACAAAAACACACTGTACATGTCATCACAAAATATTTAACTGGAGAACTTTCTCTGGAACAAAATGTTTCTAACTGGCGTTCTCTTGAACAAAATATTTAACCAGAGAACTTTACCTGGGACACAATGTTTAGCCAGAGAACTGTCCCCTGGAACACAATGTTTAACCAGAGAACTTTCCCTCGAACAAAGTGCTGTTTGTTTCCTTGTCAACCAGAAAGAAGAGAAACGGGTGGTCAGCATCGAAGAGCTCGGCTGGTGGCTCCATGACCGAGGTCAGTCCCACGATGACCGCCGTCGCAGCTGCAGCTGTGGTCCCGGTCTCGGTGGTCTCAATGACCGCCTTGTGCAGGACATCGGTGATCACCAACCTATCTGCAAGCACACAAACATACACACACGTACACACACAGCTCATCAGCGGAGATTATCACAAATACGTCATTGATTATCTATTAATGTTCTTCCCATCCTTCTGTCTATTGTTTGTCCACTTTCCACCCAGACATGTCAGCACTTGTATATGATGTGTGTGTGCGTGCGTGTGTGTGTGTGTGTGTGTGTGTGTGTGTGTGTGTGTGAGTGTGAGTATGTGAGTGTGTGTGTATGTGTGTGTGTGTGTGTGTGGAGTGTGTATGTGAGTGTGTGAGTGTGTGTGTATGTGTGTGTGAGTGTGTGTGTATGTAAGTGTGGGAGTATGTGAGTGTGTGTGAGTGTGTGTAAGTGTGTGTGTGTGGGTGTTTGTGGGTGTGTGAGTGTGGTGTGTGTGTGTGGGGGGGGGGGGGGAGGTGGCGCCGGTTAACTCGCGCTCTGAAGATCGTGGGTTCATTTCACAGAAATGTTACTGAGCCCACCAGTGCAATTTTTGTGGAGACCCCTGGGGATCGTCGCTTGAGTTGCGGAGTTCGGGGTTTGTGCGACACGCTTGAAGGAGGCTCGGCAATCTACAGAAATTTCTGGCCATGTGTGATAACCTAGAGCAATGAAGTCAATCCTCTCGACTTTAACTTGTTGAAAGTCTCTTTCTACTTTAAAAAAATATTTATCTGACTTTCTTTTCATTTTCTTCCTAATGTGTGTATTTCCCCCTCCCGCTGCCTGTCTGTCTGTCTGTCTGTCTGTCTGTCTGCGATGTCCCGTCTGTTTGAGCTGTCCGGTCTCTCTGAACTGTCCCGTCTGACTGAGCTGTCCCGTCTATCTGAGTTGTCCCGTATATCTGAGCTGTCCCGTCTATCTGAGCTGTCCCGTCTATCTGAGCTGTCCCGTCTATCTGAGCTGTCCCGTCTATCTGAGCTGTCCCGTCTATCTGAGCTTTCCCGTCTATCTGAGCTGTCCCGTCTGACTGAGCTGTCCCGTCTGACTGAGCTGTACCAAATACCTCCAATGATTGTTTGATCAAGCCTCTCGTCAGACACAGCCACAATTCACCTGCAACTCTGTCCCGGTGACAACTGGAACTACAGACACAAGACTACACAACCTTGGTGCCATTTTTGGGGATCTACTGGGAGATTACAGGCACAAGAAGAAGAGTCTCGTGATTTGGACAGAATACTAACGGAAGAAATGCTTCATGAGATGAGCAGGCGTCAACCGTGGACACAGGACATCATAGACACCCTGGACTACTACAGAATCAGACAGAAACATCACAGACACCCTGGACTACTACAGAATCAGACAGAAACATCACAGACACCCTGGACTACTACAGAATCAGACAGAAACATCACAGACACCCTGGACTACTACAGAATCAGACAGAAATATCACAGACACCATGGACTACTACAGAATCAGGCAGAAACATCACAGACACCCTGGACTACTACAGAATCAGACAGAAACATCACAGACACCCTGGACTACTACAGAATCAGACAGAAACATCACAGACACCCTGGACTACTACAGAATCAGACAGAAACATCACAGACACCCTGGACTACTACAGAATCAGACAGAAATATCACAGACACCCTGGACTACTACAGAATCAGGCAGAAACATCACAGACACCCTGGACTACTACAGAATCAGACAGAAACATCAGACATCCTGGACTACTACAGCATCAGACAGAAACATCATAGACACCCTGGACTACTACAGAATCAGACAGAAACATCACAGACACCCTGGACTACTACAGAATCAGACAGAAACATCACAGACACCCTGGACTACTACAGAATCAGACAGAAACATCACAGACACCCTGGACTAATACAGAATCAGACAGAAACATCATAGACACCCTGGACTACTACAGAATCAGACAGAAACATCACAGACACCATGGACTACTACAGAATCAGACAGAAACATCACAGACACCCTGGACTACTACAGAATCAGACAGAAACATCACAGACACCATGGACTACTACAGAATCAGACAGAAACATCACAGACACCTGGGCTACTACAGCATCAGACAGAAACATCAGACACCTGGGCTACTACAGCATCAGACAGAAACATCACAGACACCTAGGCTACTACAGCATCAGACAGAAACATCACAGACACCCTGGACTACTACAGAATCAGACAGAAACATCAGACACCCTAGGCTACTACAGAATCAGACAGAAACATCAGACACCCTAGGCTACTACAGCATCAGACAGAAACATCACAGACACCTAGGCTACTACAGCATCAGACAGAAACATCACATACAACTAGGCTTCTGCATCATTCAATAGAAACATCACAGACACCTGGGCTACTACAGCATCAGAGAGAAACATTACAGACACCCTGTGCTATTACAGAAACAGACAGAAACATCACATACATCTTGGGCTACTACAGAATCAGACAAAAACATCACAGACACCTGGACCATTACAGCATCAGAAAGAAACACCAAAGACATTTGGGCTTTTAGAAAATCAGATAAAAACATCACAGACACCTGGGCTACTACAGCATCAGATAAAAACATCACAGACACCCTGGGCTGCTAGAGCATCAGACAAAAAACATAATAGACACCTGGGCTACTATAGAAACATACAGAAACATCACAGACACATGGGCTCCCGCATCAGACAGAAACATCACATACACAAGGGCTCCAGTATCAGACAGAAACTTCACATACACATGGGCTCCAGTATAAGACAGAAACATCACATACACAAGGGCTCCAGTATCAGACAGAAACATCACATACACATGGGCTCCAGCATCAGACAGAAACATCACATACACAAGGGCTCCAGTATCAGACAGAAACATCACATACACATGGGCTCCAGCGTCAGACAGAAACATCACATACACATGGGCTACAGTATCAGACAGAAACATCACATACACATGGGCTACAACAGCATCAGACAGAAACATCACATACACAAGGGCTCCAGTATCAGACAGAAACATCACATACACATGGGCTCCAGCATCAGACAGAAACATCACATACACAAGGGCTCCAGTATCAGACAGAAACATCACATACACATGGGCTCCAGCGTCAGACAGAAACATCACATACACATGGGCTCCAGTATCAGACAGAAACATCACATACACATGGGCTCCAGCATCAGACAGAAACAACACAATACACATGGGCTCCAGCCTCAGACAGAAACATCACATACACATGGGCTACAACAGCAGAAGACAGAGGAAGTGGACAACAATAAGGTTTTCTGTTCTTAGGCGACTCAGGTGAGATCCACGTTCTACAAAATATTTTATTACATTAGTGATAATGATTATTATTTTGATGATGATGACGACGATAATGATGATGATGATGAGAAAGAAAATGGACAGAGAGAATATCCACTCACCGACGCGGCTGATTCCCTGGAAATTGGCACTGCTGGGGCTGAAAGGTTGCACGAGTCCCAGCTGTTTCAGGGGTTCGTTGAGTCCAAACTGAGACTCGACCCTGAACTTGGGGATGCTGAGCTTGACCCGTCGAGAGGTGAGTCCCTGGAAGAGCTGCTCCACATTTCCTTGGACAGCCAGGGCAGTTTCTGCAAGTAGATATTGACCAAGATGTAGAGTTGATAGTTGAACATGATGTAAATAGTTGACCATGATGTTAAGTAGATAGTCGACCAAGATGTAGAGTAGATAGTTCATCAAGATATAGAGTAGATAGTTGACCATGATGTAGAGTAGATAGTTGACCATGATGTAGAGTAGATATTTGAACATGATGTAGAGTAAATAGTCGACCATGATGTTAAGTACATAGTCGACCAAGATGTAGAGTAGATAGTTGAACATGATGTAGAGTTGATAGTTGACCATGATGTAGAGTTGATAGTTGACCATGATGTAGAGTTGATAGTTGACCATGATGTAGAGTTGATAGTTGACCATGATGTAGAGTTGATAGTTGACCATGATGTAGAGTAGATAGTTGACCATGATGTAGAGTAGATAGTTGACCATGATGTAGAGTAGATAGTTGACCATGATGTAGAGTTGATAGTTGACCATGATGTAGAGTTGATAGTTGAACATGATGTAGATAGTTGACCATGATGTAGAGTTGATAGTTGACCATGATGTAAATAGTTGACCATGATGTAAATAGTTGACCATGATGTAGAGTTGATAGTTGACCATGATGTAGAGTAGATAGTTGACCATGATGTAGAGTTGATAGTTGACCATGATGTAAATAGTTGACCATGATGTAGAGTTGATAGTTGACCATGATGTAGAGTAGATAGTTGACCATGATGTAGAGTTGATAGTTGAACATGATGTTAATAGTTGACCATGATGTAGAGTTGATAGTCGACCAAGATGTAGAGTTGATAGTTGAACATGATGTAGAGTTGATAGTTGACCATGATGTAGAGTAGATAGTTGATCATGATGTAGAGTAGATAGTTGACCATGATGTAGAGTAGATAGTTGATCATGATGTAGAGTAGATAGTTGACCATGATGTAGAGTAGATAGTTGACCATGATGTAGAGTAGATAGTTGACCATGATGTAGAGTAGATATTTGAACATGATGTAGAGTAAATAGTCGACCATGATGTTAAGTACATAGTCGACCAAGATGTAGAGTAGATAGTTGAACATGATGTAGAGTTGATAGTTGACCATGATGTAGAGTAGATAGTTGACCATGATGTAGAGTTGATAGTTGAACATGATGTAGAGTTGATAGTTGACCATGATGTGAAGTTGACCAAGATATAAAGTAGATAGTCGACCAAGATGTAGAGCGGATAGTTCACCAAGATGTAGAGTAGATAGTTGACCATGATGTAGAGTTGATAGTTGACCATGATGTAGAGTAGATAGTTGAACATGATGTAGAGTTGATAGTTGAACATGATGTAGAGTTGATAGTTGAACATGATGTAAATAGTTGACCATGATGTTAAGTACATAGTCGGCCAAGGTGTAGAGTAGATAGTTCACCAAGATGTAGAGTATATAGTTGAACATGATGTAGAGTTGATAGTTCCCCAAGATGTAAAGTAGATATTTGAACATGATGTAGAGTTGATAGTTCCCCAAGATGTAGAGTAGATATTTGAACATGATGTAGAGTTGATAGTTCCCCAAGATGTAGAGTAGATATTTGAACATGATGTAGAGTAAATAGTTGACCATGATGTAAAGTAGATAGTCGACCAAGATGTAGAGTAGATAGTTGACCATGATGTGAAGTTGACCAAGATATAAAGTAGATAGTCGACCAAGATGTAGAGCAGATAGTTCACCAAGATGTAGAGTAGATAGTTGACCATGATATGAAGTTGACCAAGATATAAAGTAGATAGTCGACCAAGATGTAGAGTAGATAGTTCACCAAGATGTAGAGTAGATAGTTGACCATGATGTGAAGTTGACCAAGATATAAAGTAGATAGTCGACCAAGATGTAGAGTAGATAGTTGACCATGATGTGAAGTTGACCAAGATATAAAGTAGATAGTCGACCAAGATGTAGAGTAGATAGTTGACCATGATGTGAAGTTGACCAAGATAGTTCCCCAAGATGTAGAGTAGATATTTGAAACATGAGATAGTAGAGTTGATAGTTGACCATGATGTAGAGTAGATAGTTGAACATGATGTAGAGTTGATAGTTCCCCAAGATGTAGAGTAGATATTTGAACATGATGTAGAGTTGATAGTTCCCCAAGATGTAGAGTAGATATTTGAACATGATGTAGAGTTGATAGTTCCCCAAGATGTAGAGTAGATATTTGAACATGATGTAGAGTAAATAGTTGACCATGATGTAAAGTAGATAGTCGACCAAGATGTAGAGTAGATAGTTCACCAAGATGTAGAGTAGATAGTTGACCATGATGTGAAGTTGACCAAGATATAAAGTAGATAGTCGACCAAGATATAGACTAAACAATTGACTAATAGATAGAGTAGATAGTTGACGAAGATGTAGAGTAGACAGCTGACCAAGATGTAGAGTAGACAGTTAGAATAGCAGTGGAGTCTACATCTTCTTGAAGTCCACGCTGCATGATGTTGTTCGCTATGTGTAGCCAACGAGTCAAGCGTCCTGTCTCTTGTGCTACACCTGTTTCTCCTACCCGACAACCAGACACTCGACTAACCAAACAACCAAACAGCCAACTAGCTAACCAGCCAGCCAACCAACTAAACATCTAGAAAGTCAAACAGAAAACCAACAAACTGAGCAGGCAACCAACCAGTAAGCCAATCAAACAACCAGCCAATGAATGAACTAAACAATCAACCAGTCAACCAGCAAACCAACCATCTGACTAACCAATCAACCAACAAATCAAACAGTAAACAAACCAATCAATCAACTAGCCAACCAATCAACTCAACACAGAAACCAATCAACCAATGATCCAGCTAATTTACCAACCAGTCAGTGAACTTATCCAGTAACAAACCCTCCGCCCTATGATCAATCAACCCAGGAATTACCCAAACAACCAACACACAGACGACAGACAGGACTCCTACCCAACTCGGTGATGCCATCAACGCTGGTGGGCAGGGCGATGTAGAGAGCGAACCGGTTGCCGACAAAGGGCAGCTCGGCCACGTCAGCTCCCAGCACGTTTCTCTTGATGTTCACAGACCGGTCGTCGTTCATCATGCTCACCTGCACGCAACAACAAAAACACCATCAGTCTACAACAGTGTTTCCCAAACTTTTCCTATAGACTGGAAGCATATAGTTTCGTCGCCCAGCTTCTGAGTTGAGTGCATGGTGTGACACTGTGAGCTACGTGTGTTTTTCGTTGGCACAGGAGCGGAGCAACTATGGGGTGACCCGTTTGCTATGAAGCTGAAACTAGGATTACCAGATTACCAGATCAAACTTTTCTTAGTCGCAGCGCCTTTTTTTTTAAATTAAATTTTTTTTCACGGTGCCCTAACCTAAGTAAAAGTATGACTATAAGTATGTAAGAATTTTCCCCGTGTGGGTTCCGGGGCCCTATTGTAGTCCTAAATAGACCCACTGCCTACCCAAAAGCATGTCGTAAGAATCAACTAATTGGGAGCCTCCTTCGAATGCGGAGCGCATTTGCCTGTGAGACAAGGACTAACAGTCTGCACATAAATGAGTCAGATCTGTAAAAATGGATGCACACGCAACACTCAGGCTCTAAAACAGGACTGTAGTCCAGAAGTGGACGATCAACAAGAACTTTCCGCCGGAGTTTACAGCCGGTGAACAAGAAGAAGAGGAAGAAGAAGAAGAAGTATGTAAAAAAAAAAAAAAAAAAAACTCGTGGATCTTCGAATATTTTGCGGTGTCCACGTGAAGAGGTCACGACTCCCCCGGGACGCCATGGCGCATAGTTTGGGAATCACTGGTCTACAAAGATCTTTTCATTCCAAGGTTTACAGTAACTGCCAGGATTGTTTGTTCTCTTATTCTTCTGTTTTTCTTTCTTATTCTTCATCTTCTTCCCAGCGATCACTCAACTTCTTCTTCCCTTTCCCCCTTCTTAATATATATATATATATATAGACACACACATACACACACACACATATATATATATATACACACACAGTGAGACAGACAGACAGACAGACAGACAGACAGACAGACAGACAGACAGACAGACAGACAGACAGACAGACAGAGAAATGATGATAGAGAGTGAACAGCAGTGAGACAAGCAGATAACACCATAACTATAACTGGGGTGAGAAGATACAATCACAACTATCATTAAGGCATAATGGTGCAAAAACAGCTATAAGTGAGGCATGCAGATAAATCACAGCTATCATTAGGACAGGAGGATACAATCACAGCTATCATTAGGACAGGAGGATACAATCACAGCTATCATTAGGACAGGAGGATACAAGCACAGCTATCAGTAGGACAGGAGGATACAAGCACAGCTATCAGTAGGACAGGAGGATACAATCACAGCTATCATCAGGACAAGAGGTTACAATCACAGCTATCATTAGGACAGGAGGATACAAGCACAGCTATCATTAGGACAGGAGGATACAAGCACAGCTATCATTAGGACAGGAGGATACAATCACAGCTATCATTAGGACAGGAGGATACAAGTACAGCTATCAGTAGGACAGGAGGATACAAGCACAGCTATCAGTAGGACAGGAGGATACAATCACAGCTATCATCAGGACAAGAGGTTACAATCACAGCTATCATTAGGACAGGACGATAAAAGCACAGCTATCATTAGGATAGGAGGATACAAGCACAACTATCATTAGGACAGGAGGATACAATCACAGCTATCATTAGTACAGGAGGATACAATCACAGCTATCATTAGGACAGGAGGATACAAGCACAGCTATCAGTAGGTCAGGAGGATACAATCACAGCTATCATTAGGACAGGAGGATACAAGCACAGCTATCATTAGGACAGGAGGATACAATCACAGCTATCATTAGGACAGGAGGATACAAGCACAGCTATAATTAGGACAGGAGGATACAATCACAGTTATCATTAGGACAGAAGGATACAAGCACAGCTATCATTAGGACAGGAGGATACAAGCACAGCTATCATTACGACATGAGGATACAAGCACAGCTATCATTAGGACAGGAGGATATAATCACAGCTATCATCAGGACAAGAGGATACAATCACAACTATCACTAGGACAGGAGGATATAATCACAACGACTACTGAGACAGTGGAATATAATCACAACTATCATCGGGACAGAAGGATACAAGGTACAATCACAATCATCTATGGGACATATTGATACAGTCACCATTATCATTGGGACCAAAATATGCAATCATGATTATTGTTAGGATAGAATGATACAATCACACTATTTATTGGGGCAGAATGATACAATCACACTATTTATTGGGACAGAATGATACAATCACACTATTTATTGGGACAGAATGATACAATCACACTATTTATTGGGACAGAATGATACAATCACACTATTTATTGGGGCAGAATGATACAATCACACTATTTATTGGGACAGAATGATACAATCACACGTTTTATTGGGACAGAATGATACAATCACACTATTTATTGGGACAGAATGATACAATCACACTATTACTGGGACAGAATGATACAATCACACTATTTATTGGGACATAATGATACAAACACACTTTTTATTGGGACAGAATGATACAATCACACTATTTATTGGCACAGAATGATACAATCACACTTTTTATTGGGACAGAATGATACAATCACACTATTTTATTGGGACAGAATGATACAATTACACTATTTATTGCGACAGAATGATACAATCACACTATTTTTTGAAACAGAATGATACAATCACACTATTTATTGTGACAGAATGATACAATCACACTATTTATTGGGATAGAATGATACAATCACCCTATTTATTGGGACAGAATGATACAATCACACTATTTATTGGGATAGAATGATACAATCACACTATTTGTTAGGACAGAGTGATACAATCACACTATTTATTGGGACAGAATGATACAATCCCACTATTTATTGGGACAGAATGATACAATCACACTATTTATTGGGACAGAATGATACAATCACACTATTTATTGGGACAGAATGATACAATCACACTATTTATTGGGACAGAATGATACAATCACAAATATCGATGAGACAGAAACATGCAACCACAACTATCATCAACCTGAGATTTTTTCCCGCCCAGCTGCCGGAAGTCACGTGGCTGGGTCTTGCCGGCGGAGAACACGCGCAGCCAGGTGCCGTTGAAGAAGACGGTGTTGACAAGCACCGTGGAGGTGGAGGCGCTCACGCTTCCTGCAAACATAGACACAGCTGATTCAGGGATGCAGGGATGGGTGCTAAATATCACTGTTATCATTATCATAGTCATCATCAACATCTTTACTTTATCATTATCGTAGTCATCATCACTGTCCTTATCAGTGACATCCTCATTATCGTCGTCGTCGTCGTCATCATTATCATTATCATCATCAACATCATTATCATCATTTTTTCCAGCAGTCACCACTATCCTTGTCATCGTCGTCAACATCATTACGAGCATTAACTTTATCATAATTATCCCCATCATTATCATTGCCACTATCATCATTTTCAGTACAATTAGTATTGTCATGAAACAGCAGCAGAAGTAGTAGTCAAAGAAGAACAGGAAGATGAAGAAGCAGAGGAGGAGGACAAGAAGAAGAAGAAGAAGAAGAAGAAGAAGAAGAAGAAGAAGAAGAAGAAGAAGAAGAAGAAGAAGAAGAAGAAGAAGAAGAAGAAGAAGAAGAAGAAAGAAGAAGAAGAGGAAGAAGAAGAAGAAGAAGAAGAAGAAGAAGAAGAAGAAGAAGAAGAAGAAGAAGAAGAAAAAGAAGAAGAAGAAGAAGAAGAAGAAGAAGAAGAAGAAGAAGAAGAAGAAGAAGAAGAAGAAAGAAGAAGAAGATAGAAGAAGAAGAAAGAAAAAGAAGAAAGAAGAAGAAGAAGAAGAAGAAGAAGAAGAAGAAGAAGAAGAAGAAGAAGAAGAAGAAGAAGAAGAAGAAGAAGAAGAAGAAGAAGAAGAAGAAGAAGAAGAAGATAAAATTAATAACGTCTTTTATTGATTTTTGAATGAGAACAAAAAAGCAATGCAGTATACTGCAATGTGGTCAACCTTATCCACATTGATCCACCACCATCCACACTGATCCATAAAAAGCCATACCGATCCACCATATTCCATCTCTGATCGACTTATCCGCACCACCACGATACCCACCTTTAGAAAGAAGATCCTTGATGACTCCCTCCGTCTTGTTCTCCACGTAAACGTTGATTTGTTTCTCCGGGCCGCCTGCTGCCGCCAGGTCAAAGTTCTCAACCTTGGCCTGATAGTAAGTGCGGGTATCGGCCACAAACTGGGCTTCTATGGGGATGTTGGGATTCACAAACAGGGCGTTGGCTGTGTGCAGTTTGACTTTTTCGGCGCTGTTCAGCTGAAATCAATTTAAGGCTGTTTAAGGACCCAAAAAAACTGAACGTAAATTTGTCTATAAATACCACAGCAGCTAGAAAAAAAAAAAATTGAGTCGAATGAAGCACGAAACTCTAGCTCCAGAGACGCTTTAAACACCAGCATATGAACACTCGGGGTCGTAATCAGAAACAGAACCCATAACCTACAAGTGTAATGCACACACCCTAATCACTCGGCCACGGAGTCACCAGCTGAAACCAATGATGTACAAACAGTGATGAATCTTCCATGGGGGTTCTGGATATTGTAGTTCCCGCCGGGGTAGTCAGAGATGAGCCACACACACACACAGAAACAGAGGAGAGGACACTGAAGCAGGACCAAACCCCATTCACAAATTTAAATTTAACTTACAGGGATAACATTTCCATCATTTTGTTTCTCATCTTTCGGTGAAATGTCTCTACATTTGGGGAGGGGTGGGGGAGGGCTCAAGGAGTCTGAGCTCCAGGCTGCGACGCCTATGCTTTCCGGTCTCACACTAAAATACCACCTCCGCAGGAAATGTGTTGCAGTGCTTTCTTTTTCCCTTCTCCAATTTCAGGAAGCACCAGAAGGGCCACGACTGGTGGAACTGCAGAGTGTACTGCTCAACATGTACACAACATGTACACTTAATGTACACAACGTGTACACAACATGTACACAACATGTAGACAACATGTACACAACATGTAAACAACATGTACACAACATGTATACGACATGTACACTTCATGTACACAACACGTACACTTCATGTACACTTCATGTACACTTCATGTACACAACATGTACACTTCATGTACACAACATGTACACTTCATGTACACTTCATGTACACAACATGTACACTTCATGTACACAACATGTACACAACATGTACACAACATGTACACTTCATGTACACAACATGTACACTTCATGTACACTTCATGTACACAACATGTACACTTCATGTACACTTCATGTACACTTCATGTACACAACATGTACACAACACGTACACAACATGTACACTTCATGTACACAACATGCACACTTCATGTATACGACATGTACACTTCATGTTCATATCAAATAGGGACTCAGTTTCTTGGTCGTACTGAGTCTTTGCAGGTGCTGACACATCATAGTTTTAGTGGCTGATGGGGGGGGGGGGTGATGGGGGTGGGGGGGGGAGCTCCAACTCGACGCCCAGGAAAGGGTGGGGGGGGGGGCGACAATAGACATGACATAATTACCCGGTCAATGAGGTCACGGTAGGCCAGGTGGCTGGAGTTGCCAGTCAAGGCCGTCAGTCCCAAAACTGTGGACAATTCTGCAGCCGTATCTCCGCGAGCTCCCAGCAAGGTCATGGACAAGGCCGAGTGGATGCTGTGGGGAATAGAGGCTGAGGTTAGATCTTCTCACTGAACTCTGCTGGTCCCACATTCTAGTTTTTACAAGCACACACTTTCACGCTGTTGTGAGGTTTGCTGGGTAAATGGTGCTAGTGCCATATTTACAGACTGATCAGCATTCGGTGGATGTCAGGTTCGCTATCATCTCAACGCCTTTCATCATCATCATCATCATCTTCTTCTTCTTCTTCTTCTTCTTCTTCTTCTTCTTCTTCTTCTTCTTCTTCTTCTTCTTCTTCTTCTTCTTCTTCTTCTTCTTCTTCTTCTTCTTCTTCTTCTTCTTCTTCTTCTTCTTCTTTTCCTTCTCCTTCTCCTCTTCCTCCTTCTGTCTTCCATCTCCCAAACCCTAAGATATGCATGTTAAATTACAACTCTGTGTACGTGTTTGTGTGTGTGTGTGTGTGTGTGTATTATATATGCTAAGCTCGCAGCTCGGGTCCGGGTTCACGCCCGGGTGGTAGTCAGAAAAGCCAAATTTCTCCCAGGTTGACGGTATCTATCATGGAATCCGTAATTTTTTGAGGATTTTTTTAACATGAAGAAGACATTGTGCAATATATTTTTGTCACTGAGAGTTAGAAAAAGAATTCTTGCTTGCTACATAAATCCAGTTTTAACATATGGCTGTGAATCCTGGACAATCGGTAGGCAGGCCAAACAATTTCTTGAGGCCTCAAAGATGTGGTTTTACAGAAGAATGCTTAGAATACCCTAGGCAGCCAAAAGAGAGCAACCAAGAGTGTTTTGAAAGAGGCAGGAGCCCGAAGACAATTTATCACAGACATCAGAAGAAGACAGTCATCATTTTTCGGCCATGTTATGAGAAGAGGGAAAATAGAACATGTTGTATCCACTGGAAAGATTTGTGGAAGAAGGGATAAAAGAAGACAACGAGAGGAGATTCTTGACAGTCTTGTTGTATGGCATGGAGGTGTGTCAGCACACAAACTGATACATGCTGCAGAAGATCACAGATTGTCGAGAGGCATGATCGCCCATGCCAGTTGGCAAGGTACCTAATGATGATGATGATCGATTTGATTTGATTTGATTCAAGAACCGACATCACAGCACTCGGGGCACTCCCATAAGCACTCCGTCCCCATCTTCAGCAGCCAGCGAAGAGTTCCGATACTAATGGTGCCAGTAGCATTCTGATTAAACGTCTGTCTTGCCTTTCCTCTGAGCCTCGAGCGTCTGCCAGAACCTCTCGTCACTTTCAACTGCATCAGTCTCACCAGACTGTGGTGATCCATCTGCTCCTCCGAATTGTACACGCTCTCCCACAAGGCACTAACCACGTCTGCCTTATCAAGCATCAGTATCCCACCAAGCTGTGCAGAGCCAGCCAGTCTGTCCGCCTGTTCATTTCTCAACACACCAGCGTAACCCAGTGAAAAAAATCCAGACAATGCCCCTCACCCGTGTCTTCCGTAGCGAGGCATGCCACTCTGCACGAAGCATGCCTGTCCTGATCTTCCTCAGCATGCTTTCTGAGTCAGTTACAATCACGATGATGATCATCAAAGTGGAATCAAGGCCAAAGGGTTGCGATATCCACAGTACCGAGCCAAATGATTAACAACTCATGGTTTCTGGATATTCATTATACACACATATATATATATATATATATATATATATATATATCTTAAACAGCACACCACCTGGTGGACTGTAGACATGTTACCGACAAGAAATGTTTGGTTCGAAAAATATAACGAACAACGCAATGGACGCGCCTTGTAGTTAGCAGACGGAGTAGCAGTGATGATGAGCAACCCACCATTGTACCGCCACTGCACAGTGACAGACATGTTGATCAGTTGAAAGCTCCCGCGCTGGTCAGACTGACACTGAAACACTGGGTGTCTGGTGTGTATTTCGGCAGAAAAAATAAATTTTTCAACTGCGTTTTACGTTGTTTTCATGTTCTAGTATGCACATAACAAGATGCAATGAAATATTCCCGCAACAAATTGTGCCAGCTGTTGTTTATGTCTTCTGTTTTGTTTTCTGACATTCTGAGGGAGCAGTGTTGCCACTTTTCTTTCACAAAAACATCCAAAAAGCAGTCAAAAAATATCTAAAAACATCTAAGTTTGCGTGGAAAACATCTAGAGAAAACATCCAAATAGAAAAAGTCACAAATTACATAGCAATTGATATGACTTACCCCATAGAATCATTTCCTCATCTTTACTGAAGTCTGCGTTACAAAATCGATAAACTTAGCTTGGAGGAGGAAGTTGAAGCATTAGATCCAAAATGACTCTGGTATGCTTAAGCTGTTCTAATTTCTTGTAATACCCAGTCAGGGAGCTGATAAGTGGAACAGCTTTTTCCTACTCTTATCAGGTCGAATTTTATTGTCAAGATAGCATTTAAGAGGTCAAATTTCATCCTGTTTCATAGTTTAGATTTGATAAATTCCCTCCAAATGAAAAACATCTAGAAAAACATCTACCATCTAAACGTCAAAAACGCCATCTGAATGCAAGGGAAAACATCTAAATCTGGATGTAAAACATCCAAAGTGGCAACACTCTGGGAGATAGGTTTTGCATTAGTTATCTAACTACTGCCTAGCAGACGCCATTAGACCACGTGACCGACTGACTGACTGACTGACTGACTTTCTACCCCACCAGGACATCACACAAGCGATAAACACCCGATGACACAAAGTGCCACCATGTGGATGAGGATCACCGTGGAAAAGTCCCAGAAACCGCGTTCAGACAATTGACCATATTTATGGCCTGCCTATATTGAGGCCCCTGGCAAAAGCCAGGGTGGGGCTTCAAATAACAATACATTTCATCTTAAAAAGGACGTATGGATACCACGTGACCTACCTGTACCCAGAGAAGACAGTGTTGGGCTTGTCCAGTGCGATCTTCTGGTAGAGCTGCTGGGAGAAGCCCCTGGTGGCAGACGATAGGGTTTGAACGTCATCTCCCTGAGCCAGACTGACTGCCAGCAGCAGACAGACGTTGATCAGTGCTTGATTCATTGTTCTTTTTCAGTTAGAGCTGAAACACATTTATAGCCAAGGGTAGTGGTCTTCTGCTTCACATGTGCCGCAGTCACTTCTCCCTTTTGTTGCCAAGGGACATCCAGAGATAATCTGGGTCGGCAGCGACCACTAACAGATGGCTATCATAAGGTCGTTGTCAGGTCAAATGTTTCAACTCCACCCCGCCCCCTTTCCTTCTCTAACCTAACAAACATATAATCTAATTTGGCAATAAATTAGCCAACGAGTCAGCGACAAATCCATACAGCTAAGGACAATAGTGACAGTTAATTAACAGACTGTCAGGCAGCGAGAGAGAGAGAGAGAGAGAGAGAGAGAGAGAGAGAGAGAGAGAGAGAGAGAGAGAGAGAGACAAAGAGAGAGAGAGAGCGAGAGAGAGAAAGAGAGAGAGCGAGAAAGAGAGAGAGAGTGAGAGAGTAAGAGAGAGAGAGACAAAGAGAGAGAGAAAGAAAGAGAGAGAGCGAGAAAGAGAGAGAGTGAGAGCGAAAAGAGAGAGAGAAAGAGAGAGCGAGAGAGAGAGAGAGATAGAGAGAGAGAAAGAGAGAGAGAGCGAGAAAGAGAGAGAGAGCGTGAGAGAGAAAGAGTGAGAGAGAAAGAGAGAGAGAGAGATAGAGAGAGAGAGAGAGCGAGAGAGAGATGGAGAGATGACTGGCGGATGATTAGATTGACGACTGGACGGACAGACGATTTGAACGGTCAAACGGACCGATGATTGGACGGACCGATGTTTGACAGATACATGATTGGACGGACAGATGATAGGATGGACCCATGATTGGACAGACCGACGATTGGGTGGACTATTGATTGAACGGACAGAAGACTGAGTGGACATGTGATTGGACGGACAGATGATTGGAAGGGCAGATGACTGAACAGACAAATCACTGGACGGACATATGATTGTATTGCTGACTGGACTGACAGATAACTAGACGGATAAATAATAGGAAGGACAGATAATTTAATGGACAGATAACTGGACGGACAGATAATTGGACGGACAGATAACTGGACGGACAGATGACTGGACAGACAGATGACTGGACGGACAGATGACTGGACGGGCAGATGACTGGACGGACAGATGACTGGACGGACAGATGATTGGGCGGAAAGATGACTGGGCGGAAAGACGACTAGATGGACAGGATTGTGATTGGACGGACAAATGACTGAAGGACAGATAACTGAATGGTTAGATACGGTCTACGGTCCAAAAGTTCTGTATTACCAGCCACTTTGCTGTAAACGTCTGTCGACTGAGACCCCCCCATTGTATGGCTGAAGTCACCTGCAGTGAAATATGGCTGGGACTTGTCCTTATAGTCTCGAGATCCCCCCCCCCCCCCCCTGTGACGAAATGACCTCAGTGGTCTCAGAAGTTATATTGTGTTTGATAATTTCTTATGTTCAGAGGACAAAGAATTATAAGCAATAGACACTGAGCCTAAAAAAGTTCTAAAACCACTACAAGGGATTTGAGAATTGTTTAAACTACGTTTCCAATCTCTAGCCAGACAAAGCAACCTTGCTTTATGTAATGTTACCTAATACTACTGTAGCTAGAGTTTCACCTGCCCATGTCATAATATTATCTCCTGCCCAGTCTGTAGAGGCAAGTAAAGGGGGAGATAACGTAGTATCACACCTGAGATTAGCTCCCCTGAATCCGACTGTAGTGTCATAAAA